>JADRCD010228303.1:25106-48005 GCA_019843815.1 Montemys delectorum | reverse complement strand
ATGTTACTTGACCTTTTTCTCTTACTGCTTTTAAAATTCTTTCTTTGTTTTGTGCATTTGGTGTTTTGATTATTATGTGACGGGAGGAATTTCTTTTCTGGTCCAGTCTACCTGGAGTTCTGTAGGCTTTTTTTAGGTTAGGGAAGTTTTCTTCTATAATTTTGTTGAAGATATTTACTGGTCCATTACATTGGGAATCTCACTCTCTTCTATACCTATTATCCTTAGGTTTGGTTTTCTCATTGTGTCCTGGATTTCCTGGATGTTTTGGGTTAGGAGCTTTTTGCTTTTTGCATTTTCTTTGACTGTTGTGTCAATGTTTTCTATGGTGTCTTCTGCCCCTGAAATTCTCTATTCTATCTCTTGTATTCTGTTGGTGATGCTTGCATCTATAACTCCTAATTTCTTTCCTAGGTTTTGTATGACCAGGGTTGTCTCTCTTTCTGTTTTCTTTATTGTTTCTATTTCCATTTTTAGATTCTGGATGGTTTTGCTCATTTCTTTCACTTGTTTGATTGTGTTTTCCTGCAGTTCTTTAAGGGATTTTTGTGTTTCCTCTTGAAGGGCTTCTAGCTGTTTACCTGTGTTCTCTTGTAGTTCTTTGAGGGTGCTATTTATGTCTTTCTTAAATTCCTCTATCACCATGAGAAATGATTTTATATCTGAATCTTGCTTTTCTGGTGTAATGGTGTGTCCAGGACTTGTTATGGTGGGAGAATTGGGTTCTGATGATGCCAAGTGACCTTGTTTTGTGTTGTTTATTTTCTTATGCTTGCCCCTGCCATCTGATTATCTCTAGTGCTACCTGTCCTTGCTAAATCTGACTGGAGCCTGTCCTTCTTGTGATCCTGGTTGTGTCAGAATTCCTCAGAGTCAAGTTGTCTCTGTGATCCTGTGATTCTGGGATCCTGTGATCCTGGATGTGTCAGAGTACCTGTGAGTGGAGCTTCCTCTGGGTGTTGTGGGACTGGCTACAGAGCTTGTGCCCAAGATCTGCTCAGGACACCAGCCCAGACAGACCAGTAGGAGCCCGAGTCACTGGGCTAGCGGAGTTCCTGTGTGCCTGGTCCTGCTTGTCCCAGTTACTCCCAGTGTTGGGACAGATGTTGGTTCCTCTTCACCTCTAATCCTGGGTGTTTCAGAGTGCCTGGGAGTGGAGCTTCCTCTGGGTGTTGTGGGACTGGCTACAGAGCTTGAGCCCAAGGTCTGCTCTGGACACCAGCCCAGACAGACCAGCGGGATTGAAATTTTAAAAGGGAAAATACCAGTCAAGAGTTCTGTTACTCAGCACCTCACCTCTTTTCATTTTCCTGTTCCTATCTGGCTGCCATCTATGTGCAGACATATGCTCTATGTTATTGGTGAAGAAGTGGTTTTCTGTAATCATTCACTCATTCATGCAACACTCTGACACCTTTTCCTTTGTGGACACATGGTCTTAGTAATGGTTATTATAAACAGCTGTATAGTATTTCACAAGCGTGATCTTCCTTCATCCTCTAAATGGCCATATAATTACAAAAGGATATCATTACAAATGTTTCTTACTAAACAGTTGGCATGATCATATATATCTCTTCATTATTCTTTTTGATCATTTATCTAAATTATTTCCTAGTAGATGCTAAATTGCTTATTGTAGTAGTTTAAATAAAAATTGTTGCTGGGCGGTAGTGGTGCACGCCTTTAATCCAGCACTTGGGAGGAAGAGGCAGGTGGATTTCTGAGTTCAAGGCCAGCCTGGTCTACACAGTGAGTTCCAGGACAGCCAGGGCTATACAGAGAAACCCTGTCTCGAAAAAAAAAAAAAACAAAAACCAAAAACCAAAAAAAAAAAAAAAAAAAAAAAAAAAAAAAAAAGAAAAGAAAAGAAAAAAATTGTTCTCAATAGACTCACATACTTAAAACCACTTAACCACCTTGGTTAGTGGTTCTGTTTGGAAATGTAATGGATGGAACTTTTGGGACATGGAGGCTTGCTTGAGGAGGTATGTCATTGAGGGGCACATTTTGCAAGTTTGTACCTTGTTCCAGTTCCAGCTTGCTCTGTGATTCCTGTGTATCAGAATGCGACCACACATCCCTCTGCTCTAGTTGCCTGCTGGGCCATGCTTCTTGTGCCATTGTTGGGCTCCCTCTCTGAAAACATAAGCCCAAATAAATGCTACCATGTATAAGTTGACTTTGGTCTTTATATTGTATTGCAGCAACAAGGTATTGGTGTTTTTGAGATTTTTGTTAGAAATAATAAAATCAAATCACAAAATTTAAGGCTAAAATAACCATGTGTATAGTGTGTGTGTGTGTGTGTGTGTGTGTGTGTGTACTCTTGTCTCTTTTTCACATGGGAGCCCATTCATTTGCTAACCAAAATTTCTAAAATCCTTTGGACTGGTTACTTGGTTACATTTCTTATTACTATGCCCAAATCCTGGCAAGGCTCACAGGCTGAGAGAATGTAAGTCCATCAGGGTAGGGAAGGCTTGGCAGTAGGGCCAGTTCATCTGTGGCAGCCGGATCAAGAAACCTCTTGTTCTTATCTTGAACAACTGGGAAGCAAAGATGGGACAGGAAGCAGGTCTAAGCTATTTATAAATCTCAAGGTCCATTCCTGGGGACCCACTTACTCCACTGAGGCTCTCCTCCTAAACATTTCACAACCTTCAGTAGCAACATCACGAACTGGGGACCAAATGTTCAAGCATATGCACTTATAGGTGGCATTTCATATTTTAATCGTAACACCTGTGTTTTGAGCCTCATACACATTATTTACTTCCCTTTATTGGCCCTTACTCTGCCTTGAGGTACTGTGCAAAACAAATGTGCTTTCTTCTTCCACATGACAGCCTTTTAAATATTTGAGGATGATAATCACAGACAAGTTGACCTTTGAACAGTCTTTCGAATGAAATATTCCCCATCCCTGCTTGTGAGTCCTCCTACTCATTCACCTTTGCTGTTTTCTGCCCCAGTTACCCAACGTTCTTCTGCCCTTGCACACCATCCACAGTTCTCTAGCCTCCTGGTACTTGATCCATGCCTCTGCATTCTGTTCAATTAGAGATTCCATCAACTAGAAGAAGCACCGTTGTTGCCTATGCCTCACTAAGAAAAGCAGACCGAGCAGCACTGACAATTCTGTTCTGACATGATGTCAACTATTGAAGCTCACTTCATCTTCAGAGATGTTTAAATGTGAAAGAAATAAGTGCGTGGTAGGATCAGTAAAATACAAGAAGGCAGTTGTTCCTTTGTAAGTTAACGTCAGCATGTCAGAGCATGTCTTACAGTGTGACCCCTGGAGCTGGATAGATTATTTTTATGGATTTTTACTTTTTCTGATGGTAGTTGTTGCTGCCTAGGACTCTCATACTTTATGATCTTGAGAGTGAGTGAATGAGGACTTCCTTACTGTTCCTGTGTGTGTGTGTGTGTGTGTGTGTGTGTGTGTTCCATGACAAAGCGTTATCGATCCATCCTAAAGATAACAATACAGTTTTGGTCCAATAATCACTGATGAGAGGGATAATAGGGTAATAATACCTAGCCACTTCATTACATAGCACAAATTCAGGACTAAGAATAAAGAAATTGCAGACAAAGTGCTGGTGATGGGTTTTATGTGTAATCAGCTTAAAAATAGACCAAACCTGAAGAACTCTTAACTATCTGTGGTCACAGACCCAAACGTCAATGACATAGATCAACTTTGCCAAAAGAGTGATTTAGCAAGTTCAGTGTGGGCGGTGGGAGGAAGATTTGTAGATCTAGGGGTTTAAGTAATAACATTGTTATGTTAGAACATCTGTGAATAGCATATAAATTTGAAGCATAGTTTAAAGATACAATTACCCTAGCTTTTTAGTAAGTTCACAATCATCTTCATTCAAACTCAGCAATTTAGGCAGATTGTCTAGTTGGTGTATCTTATTGAGCATCTTTTTGAAATTGAGAAATTTCAAAACTGAGTATTTTTTGGCAATTTCTTTAATTATGCATGACTTATAGTATTTATTCAAATGAAAATAAATGTAGCAAAATTCATACTATGATCCATTCAAAGTCCTCTTTCTAAATGTTGGAAAATACAATCAGTTTTGCAAGTCCTAGTAATTTTGTTCTACAAAATTCTGAGGGGAATTAACCTAGCAGATACAAAAGGAGTGTGCACATGAGAGACTATTTTGTAAGCTAGATTCCTACAAGCTTCTGGGGGCAACATTTTCACCTACATGTCAATGTATAGTATTAAGTAATGGGTGTATTTGTTTAAAGATACCTTATTTAATAAATGTGCTGATTCACTGACCCTAAGCCTTTATAACTCATTGAGTGCTGCAATTCATACATCAGTGAGATTTCTCTGACAAATACACTTTTTCCATGATACTTTCTTGTGCTTGCAAAACCTAAATAGAACTTCAGCACAACTCTTGAGGGGCATTCCACACAGCAAAATATCCAGCCAAAGGCACCAAAGTATGTGTCATGAGGCAGTAAATACACTGCAGGAAAGGCTTACACTTACAGAATAAGCAGTAAAACAGGAGGGTTAAATCCTGCTGTGTTATAGGTTGGCTGATATGTGAGGGATAGTGGCTCAAATGCTGGCCTATTGGCTGCAAAAACTTTACAAATACTAGTTTTGAGACAAGAAATATGTTTTAGAATGAGGCAAATTCAGAAATACAGAATCTGTCAACAATGAGGCTCCACTGTATACTACATAGACATAGTACTAACATATTTCACTGTGCTTCTCACCCTTCCTCTTAACCACCCAACTTTCTCACATCTGTAGAAACTTAGCAACATAAGGAGTACATGATACTACTATAGATAATTCTATATTATCATTTCAATCATGTCAATCAGAAATACATATGTACATATAGTATGTATCCATATTTATGCATATATATTTATGTTTCTGTATATAATTTATTAATCCAATATTCCTGATGTCTAAAACTTTCCAGGAATTGCCCTAGACAATGATGGTACATCAATAATAAAATAAATCACCTGTGCTCATGAACCTTTTCTTGTCATGTGGAGGCACAGGCAGTAGGCATAGTATGTATATATATATATATATATATATATATCACATATATATATACATATGTAACACAGACCATGATGATAAATGCCCTGAATTAACTCACAAGTGGAACATAGTTTTCTAATTTGTGATCATTCTTTATTTGGGGGAATTTTAGCTTCAAGAAATGTTTTCTAAAACAAAGCCAGAAGAGTAGAATATGGAAGGAAACTCAAAACCATAAGCTGGAGATGTTTAATAAATACAAAGTGGAGACATCAAGTAGATATATTATAAGCGTGAGGACTAGGTAAGAAGTCAGGTCTGAGGCTGCCTTGCTGAGGCACTGGCTTATAGATGGTGCTTAGAGTCACAAGATTAGATGCAAGTGCCTAGAGAGACCATACTCATATGCATGTCAGTACTGAGAGGGAAAATGGGAGATGTGGTGGCACCAAAAGAGACCAAAATCAAAGAAAGTGTGAAAAGAAAACCAAGAAGGATGCTTCTGACCCCTACTGCTGCTCCTGAAGGTTTTGATTGATACTCCTTTCCTTTCAAGCTCATGACTCTTTTTGTTTCCCAAAGTGTTGTTTAAATAATAATGGAAGTGTTGGTTTGCCAGATGGTAATTGCTAAGATGACTTTCTGTTACTCTTTAAGTCTTCAGGGCATCATTCCAGTATTCTGTAACCTTCAAGCATATGTGTAAATAGTTCAAGGACTTCATTATCTAACTCCCTGAACAGCAAAGCCCGGAATCACCCAGAATCCACCTCCCTTTCTCATAAAAGGAAGCACTGAGCCATTTACCCTAAAGGACCTTTACAAAGAGGTCTGGTTGCTTCCAGAGTCCTTCAAATTGTGTGCTTTGTTGGTTTTTCATAATTTTACTTTTCCTTAGAGGGATAACATTAATATAAAAAAAATGAATTTTGAACTCATAAAATTTTCACTTCTTTTTTTTATGCCCATTTCCCCAGATCTAGGCAAAAATTTTCAATTCCAGATGCTACTTCCATACCTCTTATACCAACAGCTGTCTCTTCTGTATAACATTGTCTGCATTATATCTTTCATTGTTCTTTTTTTTAGTTAAGTTAGCATCTCACTGAAAAAAATATTAGCAATGTGGGTCAGCTCAACATGATAGTGTTACCTCATGCTCTACACATTTTTTAAAACTATTGAAATTTAGTTATATCAACTCAGTTTCCATTTCATCTTTCTAGTCCCTTCCATGTAATTTCTCTTGTTCCCCTTCCAAACCATAGACTCTTTTTCTTTGCCATTGTTACACACACACACACACACACACACACACACACACACGCCTAAGTATGTAACTATGACCTACTCATTCTCTTTAATGTATCTTATATGTATATAATCTTAGGACTGACCAGTTGGAGTTGGGTAACTAACTAGGGTATCTTCCATGAAGAAGACTATTTCTCCCCTCTCATCAGTCTTTAGTGGCCTGGGATTCTTTATCTAGGTGTGGGGCCCTGGGAGGCTCCTTCTTTCATGTTAGCATGTCTATTGATGTACTTCTCCATGTGTTGTTTAGGAAGTCGTGACATTGAGGTGTCATAGGTATGGTTTCTTTGTCATCCCTAGGATATACAATCTCACATCAGATATTCTGGCTCTTCTGATTTTATTCTCTTCATTTTGACTAGTGTGGTTTTCTGTACTTGTCTCCAAGTTTTCTTTGATTTTACTTACCTGTCCTGGAACTCAATTTACAAAAATAATGGAATTAAATGCTGTTTTATATTATGTACCTGGTTTTCTTTTTCATGTGTTGCAATGTCTGAGAGAGTCATCGGTGTTGTGGCATGTAGTAATGGATCATCCCTTTATATTGCATTCTATAGTATTCATTTACACACACTTCAAATTATATACTCATTCTACTGACGAAAGACTTCTACGGCTATTCATGTGTCTGAATACTACAAAGAAAAGAACTCTTATGGACGTGTAGTATTTATTTCCCTTGGTTATATATCTAGATATGAGTTAGTGGAAATATTTTTTGGAGTGGAATTGCTAGATTATAGCATGGGTAAGATAGGGCTGAGATGTCTTATCTCTAGTGGCTTCATATACAGCTGTTTGAACAAAATTTCCAGGACCATTTTGAAGGCAGGGCTCAGGACCTTTAGTACACAGGTGGCTATGAATGTGCCTACTTGGGCAAGGTCCTGGGGCAGGTAGCAGAGCACGGTGGGGCCAAAAAGGTCTTACAACTGGCATCCATCATTGTTTATTTTTTTAAACACGGGTTCTAGAGATCAAACTTGGTTCTTGTGTTTTTAAGGCAAACCCTATATACACTGAGATATCCCCCATCTCACTAATAGGATTTTTTAAAAATTCTTTTTCTTTTCGTACATCCTAATGTTAAAGTTATTTATCATTATGTTTTTAAATTAGCATTTTTAACATTTTGATCAAATAATATGATGATCAGTTTTGGTGTTTTAAAACTCAGTGGTATACGAGTCTTTTGGGAGTCTTATAACAAAATACAACAGATGGATTCTTTAAAACAGAAGACAGAAGAGAAGTTGAGCATGGCATAGATTTGGGTATTCAGATACCCGAATTCAGGGTACCATCTGGGCCATATTTTCTGTAAAAGGGTACAGGTGAGGGTCCTTCTTCCTTCTCCTAGCCCCTGCTGGCTCCGGGGCATCTGAGCCTGGACCAACCTGATTCTGTCCCAAATACATGTTCTTATATGATCTTGCCTCTTCCTTCCAGGATGTGAAAGACTCTATTTACAAATAAACTCCCATTCTGATGTTCTGGGCTGTCAAGAAATTTGAGGGGAGCTGGGCAGTGGTGGTGCACACCTTTAATCACAGCACTTGGAAGGCAGAGGCAGGTGGATTTCTGAGTTTGAGGCCAACCTGCTCTACAGAGTGAGTTCCAGGACAGCCAGGACTATACAGAGAAACCCTGTCTCAAAACAAACAAACAAACAAACAAACAAACAAAAGAACTTTGAGGGGGAGGAAATCATTCAATCTTCTACAGTTAGCAACGCTTGTGACTTTTAAAGTCGTCAAGGTGACTGAGAACTATACAGTTTAGCATATGTGTATTTTACATCAGGTTATGTATAAAATGTAGACAAAACCCCAATTATTAATAGTTTCATGTTGAGAAGTATGATGGGAAAATGTTCAAGCACCCTAAGATGCTTCAGGCTCTGATCTGTAATCTTCAGAAAATCTCACATGTGTTCCTGAGTTGAGCTCTGCAAACATTAAAGGTTGTATCTAGGGTGGATTTACTCAAAAAGCAGGGACTGGAAGAAGTGTCTGCACACTGGAAAGAAACTTTGCTCTGGTGTAAGTTCTGTTGGTCTTGTAAGATGTCTGGCAAAACTTGAATCATTCCTGCCCCCTTTGGCCAGTGCTGACTGCTGTGTCTTGTGATTTCTGTCGGTTGTAGGAATAGATTTCCTAGGAATTGAAACCTCTGAATTCTGATGTCACTGAAGAAGGAAATTCCAAATGGACTTACTGTCAAATAAACACACAAGGGTTACATTCTGTTCCAATTTTTTTTTTTTGCAGCATTTCATAATTTTGTAAATTAGATCTTAGTCTGGTGAGTTTTGTTATCAAATTAACACACACACACACACACACACACACACACACACAGAAGAGGGAAATTCAATAAAAGAATTCACTTCTTCAGATTTGCCTGTGGGCGTATCTGTGAGGACATCTTGATTTTTAGTTGATGCAAGTGAGTCCAGCTCATGCAGAGACCCACAGCCAGACATTATGCTGAGTGAGAGTGTAAATTAGAATGCTCCATCAGGTCTCTCCCTTAGGAGCTCAGGGAATACCATGGAAGAGGGTGGAAAGATTATAGGACTCAGGGGATATGGAAGATAGCAGGAAAATATGGCCCACTAAAGCAACTAAGCAGAGTATATGTGGGTTCACAGAGACTGAAGCGGCATGCCCAGGGCCTGCAGAGGTCTGTACCCTGCCGTCTTGCATATATTGTGGCTATTCGCTTGGTGGTTTTGTAGGATTCCTAATTGTTGGAGCATGTATGTCTTTGACTTATCTGCCTGCTCCTAAGATTCTTTTCTCCCTGTTGGAGTGCCTTGTGAGACTAGGTGTGAGGCCTTTTGCCTTGTCTTACTGTATATTCTGTTGTGTCATATTTGGTTGTTCTCTCTTGGAGGCCTGCTCTTTGCTGAAGGGATGTAGAGTGAGAAGGGATCTAAGGGAGAGGAGGGAGAGCAAACTGTGGTTGGCGTGTATTGTATAAGAGAAGAGTCTATACTCCGTTGTTTGTTTGTTTGTTTGTTTGTTTTTGTTTTTTAAGCAAAAAAAACCAAAGAAATGGGGATGGGGACAGAACGCCAGCCAGCTCACCTTATGAGTTCAGTCCCCAGCACCTACATCAGGTGGTTCACAATTCCCCATAACTCAAGATAAAATGTCTCAGGTCTCCATAGTCACTTACAGACAATTTTTTTTCTTTTTTCTTTCTTTTTGTTTTTTTGAGACAGGGTTTCTCTGTATAGCTCTGGCTGTCCTGAAACTCACTCTGTAGACCAGGCTGACCTCGAACTAAGAAATCCACCTGCCTCTGCCTCCCAAGTGCTGGGATTAAAAGCATACACCATCACTGCCCGGCTACTTACACGCAAATTTACAAACCTCACAACACACACACACACACACACACACACACACACACACACACACACACAGCAGTAGTGGCACATGCCTTTAATCCCAGCTCTTGGGAGGCAAAGGCAGGCAGATTTATGAGTTTGAGGCCAGCCTGGTCTACAGAGTAAGTTCCAGGACAGCCAGGGATACACAGAGAGACCTGTCTTGAAAATACAAAAAAAAAAAAAAAAAACAAAAACAAAAACAAAACAAAACAAAAACAAACACAAAACAAACAAAAAGAAACAAAAACAAAACAAACAAAAAACAAGCAAACATAGTCTACCATAGAAACCTTTGACAAGCAGTGCCTGGTTTTGTCTAAGTATAGTGGTATGAGTATAAGAACAGTCATGATAGAAATGTTGACTAAGCAGAGATTGGTGGAGCTGGTGGACCCAGTGACAGTTACTCAATAAACAGATTCTTGCCAACGAGGAAGTCAAAGAATGTTCCTATGGCCTCTTGTGCATATGAAGAGAGCATTTTGAGTTTTCTTCATTTAATTGCTGTGTGACTCAATAGGAGAACACAGTAGCCTTTGTACAAGTAATCAGAAACTTATGAAATCTTCCAGGATTCACAAGCTCAAACAACAACCAGTAAATTGATGTGTAAAACTTATTTTATAATGAATTGTTTAGGATAAAGCTTCCTTCCTTCCTTTCTCTCTCTCTCTCTCTCTCTCTCTCTCTCTCTCTCTCTCTTTCTTTTTTCTTCCTTCCTTCCTTCCTTCCTTTCTTTTTGTTTTGTTTTTGTTTTTGTTTTTGTTTTTTGTTTTGTTTTTTTCAAGACACGGTTTCTCTGTATAGCCCTGGCTGTCCTGGAACTCACTCTGTAGACCAGGCTGGCCTTGAACTCAGAAATCCACCTGCCTCTGCCTCCCAAGTGCTGGGATTAAAGGCGTGAGCCACCACCGCCTGGCTAGGATAAAGCTTTCTGATCAATCATTATTACATAGTTCACCTAACATTAGTTATCAGTAACATACTTTTTTCTTAAGTGAGTAAAAGTTTCGCTTTTGACAACCTGGCCAGGGAAGCAGGCTAACTGCTGGTCTTCACCTTTCCAGCTCCTCAGAATCTACTCCCCTAGTCTTATCCCCAGTTCTGAAGCAAACAAACTGCTGCATCTCCCTCTCCCTCTTTACCCCCATATCCCCATCCTCACTTCCCTCCCTCCACTCATTGCTATATCTCAGTCCCCAACTCTAGCAGGCATTCCCTGGGAACGCACAGGCCACTGCAGCCAGGGAAGCAGCTAGGCTAACGTTATTATTAAAAAGGAAGAAAAAAAAAAAAGAAAAGAAGAGAAAACTCCAAACTAGAAGTCAGGATATATTTGAATCCACAGATAGCGGGCTGACTACTGCTTATTTTTTGATAACAGAACTGTGGCAATAAGCTACCAAATCAACTTTATTTGTAAAGATTAAGATGCCACTAAGAGATTTAATTGGGCTGAGGACTGGCTGTGGTACATTTCCTATATTCTGAAGACATGGAAAGGGATGGATGCTTGCTGGAGAGAGTTCTGCCATGCACTATCACTGCGTTCCTTTGGAGGGCTGTCTGAGCATTAGCATACCTGTCAGTCCCTTTGTTATCAGAAGTGTTCTACCACGATTCTGTTGGAGATAGAAGAAATCATTGAATAAAATGTAATCTTGCTTTTATTTTGCAGTCGAACCTCTTGGAGGACAAAATAAGCAAACCTGTCATTTCAAGAAATACGACTGGATAAGAAAATGTTTCTCAAGGTTTTAAAGAACAATCCTTTTGAGGTAGTATTTATATTATTAGTTTTTATGCAAAATGACATTTTCACTTCTTTTTTTTTAAAAGGTTACTTTTAAGTAGCTTGTGAATATATATGGGTTTAGATAACACTTTTTTATTAATTAAAGAAAAAAATATGCAAGACCTGACACTTCAAAAGCAAACTACATGCCAGCCCTGGGTTGTATGTTTGCTATCCTAGAACTCAGGAAGCTAAAGCAAGAGGATTGCTGTGAAGTCAAGTCGGTTTGGTCCACACAATAAGGCTAAGCTGCTCTTGGTTACCTGGAATAAAAAGATTAAAAGAAGAGAAAAAGGAAAGTAACCTAGTTATTAATTATGAGAAATATTTAAAATGTAGAGAAAACAAAAATAAATGCTACAATAAGTATCTATAGATGGCTCATCTAGCTTTGCCAAGTCTTATCATTTTTAACGTATAACACAAGCTGTGTAACACTTCAGTCCATAATGGGCCGCATATAATGACAATATGTATTGTATCGTCTGGACCACAGCATTTAGATCTGTTCAAGTGTCTTCTGTGACATCTGTGCAATTATGAAATGGCCTTACAACCCCTTCCCAGAAGACAGCCCTATTTTTGTTTTTTATTTGAGACAGGGTTTCTCTGTGTAGCCCTGGTTGTCTTGGAACTCCCTCTGTAGACCTTGAACTCCGAAATCTGCCTGCCTCTGCCTCCCAAGTGCTGGGATTAAAGGCGTGTGCCACCACCACCTGGCTGTCAGTCCTATTCTTAAGTAACATGTGACTACCATTGTTTACAAAGTCAGAGCTGAAGGATCTGAGGATACAATGCTTCTTAGTCTTTTTTAAACATGGCTTATAGTCCTCAGAATCATACTGATAAGAGAGCTCTTAACCTGCAAGTTATATTTTCCCTGTTTTGGTTTTCCATGAACTGCCAAGGGGCATTGTTCTTATTCCTGTTTTGGTCTCTCACTACCCCATCCTCCTTGAGTTGTATCCTGAGTCAAATAGGTACCTGTTTATATTGGGATCTAATAACCATCAGCTTGATGGTACCCAGACAAGAATTATCATTTAGTTAAGGCATCAGTGATGGAAGATCCAACAGTAATTAGCAGAAGCAGAAGGGCCAAAGGCCTTGTGATGGGTGACATCAGAGTTATTATGTATGAGAAGCCTGGAAATGAGAATGGAGACTCATTTATTTCATGTTCATGTTATCTCAAGTTCTTTTTTTTTTTTTTTTTTTTTTCAGTTTCATTTTCATATTTTTATTTTGTTGTATTTTAATCTTGTTTACTATTACATTCGATAAACACACCTGGTTTCTCAGGCATTCTTTTTTCCTATCAGGGTGGCAGTTAACTTTATTTTTATTTTTTTTTTTTTTTAGATAATTTCTTTATTTACATGTAAATTTTCCCTTTCCCAGGTTCCCCTCCAAAAAACAAACAAACAAACAAACAAAAACAACAAGAACAAACTTCTTTTGCTTCCCCCCTCCCCATGCCTGCCACCCCTCCCTCTCCCACTTATTGGCCCTGGCATTCCCCTACACTGGGGCACAGAACCTTCACAAGGCCTAGGTCCTTTCCTCCTACTGATGATCAAATTTGCAGTCCTCTACTATACACATGGTGCCAGAACATTCAGTCCCACCCTGTATAGTCCTTGCTTGGTGGTTGGGTCCCTGGGAGCTCTGAGGGTACTAGTTTTTTTTTTTTTTTTTTTTTTTTTTTTTTTTTTTGCAATGTATCTTGAGTACAGTTAGGTTGTCTCTAATGATTCCTGAGTGATTTTAAAGGAAACAACAACTTTCTCTTAAGGCCACATAATACTTCCTTGTTCTTCCTTGTTCTGCATAAAGCAGGTCAACTGCCCTATCTTATTGTTGAACTATTTTAGTAAATTAATATACCTGTGGATAGATCTGGGACCACTCTCCTGGTCTGCCAATGTAAGAATAGGTTGCTATTTTGTCCCCTATGCCAGGGAGTTTCCTTTTGATCTAACATTTCAACCTATTGCAGGACAAGGGGTGATGTATTCTCTTCTGTCACTACTTCCTGCTGAAACCAGGCTATCAGGGTCAGGGCTATGAAGCTGGAATGATAGCCAAAGGCTGGGGAGGATAGAATTCTTAATATTTACCTCTTCTGCACAGATCCTCTGTTTTCTATTTAAGCTCCTCCTTTTAGCTCTTTGAATTTTTGTCCCAGTTTCTTTAGTTTTATTGTCCAAATATGTTGAATTTTTAAACATTTATTCTTCTGCTCTTATAATTTTAAATCTGCTAATTTCTTTCTTGTTTTTTTTTTAATGTTCCCTTGAAATATAATTTGTCCTTCCTGAACGTAGTAACTTTAATCTTTCTGAGCACTTACTATTATTGCTGTTGTTATTTTGTAAGTGCCTGGTGTTTGTGTGGTATTTATATTTCACAGAATGCATATGGAGGCCACAGAGTTCTGAAGCTTTGGTTCTTTGCTCCTACTTTTATGTGGGGTTTTGAGATGTGAGAACTCTGTAAACACCTTTACCTACTGAGCTATCTAGTTAGCCATCACTTTGCCAGCCCTTCTCAGAGAACTTTTAAAGTTCTTTTTGCTTCTTGTATGTTCTCTATTTCTTTGTTCCTTTAAAGATAAAATGTGTTGATTTGCTTATTGCGTTGCAGATATTCTTTACAAAATAACTGATTCTTTGTGGATATTTATACTGAAGAAAATAAGACATTTAAAAATGTATAGTCGTGCCAACCTTGAATCAGAACTCTTTGAAGTGTGAGTTTCAGTCTTAATTGATTAATCAAGTATTTATTTTCTTACTGAACTGAATCTCTAATTGTCTAATAGCTATCTGTTGTTGCTCCAAGTTTATCTTTCTCTGATGGAGTTCCAAAATCCTCTAGTCTCTTGCCTGATACTCCTGATATCATTCTAAGGGTTGAGTGAACGAAGGCCCTCCTTTTGAGCATTTTTAATTTGTATCTTCCTCTGAAATGTGCTAGGTCTTCTAAAATTCAATGTCTTCTGATCCAAGAATTTCTGTTGTGGCCCTGAACATGAATGGTGACAGGAGAATACTTCTACAGCTTGGGGAATACATGGTATGGTAAAGTGTAACTGCTTCTGTTGCAATTAACCTGTTCTTTTATATTTACTACAGTATACCTACATTGCAGTCGTATCTAGAATGTCTAATTCCTGATTTTTATCTAATTAGAGGTAGGTTACAAAGTAGGCATAGAACTAGGTTTTGAGTTAATGAGTTAAGAAAGGCTTCAAGTATATTACTTCATGTTTGCCATCCTCTTACTTCAGGCCTAAGTATCATACTCCTACTCTTTCTACACTATCCTGGATCCTTTTTCTCATACATCAATAATGTTATAGATTCGGTCTTCATGTTTGCTATCGTTTGGCTCCATGTATCGCTTCAAGCTTGTTTTCTGTGTGTTCTAAGGTCTCTCAAGTTTGAGGCTGGTAGATTCCATGAAGGCAGATAAAGAATTTGACAGGAATTCATTCTTCATGAATGAGAAAATGCACTATAGCTATCTACAGCCTCTGAGCGGTGTCTGGTCCTGGCTTTCCATCGTGGATGATGCACCTTTTATGATAGTCACACTATGGGAGGCCTGAAACATCAATCCTATTAGATGGACTCCAGCCCCAGAACCACACTTTTGCCACAGCCCCTCTCACTCATTCCTGTCTGTTTTATTCCTCCTCCAACAGAGGTCATTTTACTCTCTTTATTCCTGGTTGAACCCATGCATACATAAACATACACACACAATATACATCTATGTATATTTCTCTATTTCACTTTTGTTTGAAACAGAAAAACAAAGCAGAAATGCAATATGCCATCTTCATAGAAAGTATAAATATAAGTTCATTAAAAAATAAGGTGGTTATACAAACAAATAGTACTATAAAAACAAATACTACATAAACCACTTCTTTTTACTTGGAACAAAATGAGTACAATTTATCTGTCTCCAACTGGATCGGTTAACCAATGTAGCCGGCATGCCTGCATTTCTGTTATTTACAATTTGTCATAAATATTAATTACTTATTGTGAATCAATGTCACCCCCTCAGGAAATCCGAAGGCTTTCCTCAAGTAGGATCCATTTTTGTTGGTTTCCCAATCATAAATGAGCTTGGATCAACTTGGATTTTCCTTCTACTTAAGCTGTCTTCCCCAAGATTCTGATGCAAAGAGAAAAGCATTTGCCTGTCTCTGCAGTTTTTGAGCAATACTTGGCTGAGAGGCACAGGTTAGAAGGTCCTTCTCAATGCACTAGGTGAAGTAGAATGGTCTCTTTGCCACATGTGACTCTCCAGCATGGGAGCACAGCCAGAACCGCAGAAGTTTCCCCGAAAGACAAACAGTGAAAGTTCGTCAAACACTTGGACTTTAATTTGCTTCTTGAAATGCTACCTTTCTCTGGCACGACTTGCCACTCCTTCTCTAACCTCTCAGCCTCTAAACTGCATGCCTTTTCTTGCTAGTAATCTTTTTCTCTGAAGTCATTACTTCAATGCAATAAATGTTTATCAGAGTTTATCAGTCGATGTCAGGTACAGGGAATACAGTGGTGAATACAGCAGAGTTCTGTCTTGGTCATCTCCCTGTTTCATGCCAGCACAGACAATCAGTCCAACCAACTTGGAGAGTTAGCAGAGGTGGCAAGCCATGCTTCAAGCTCTGGCTGCTTCTGTTCATATGCTCAGGGCATGGTTCCCTGTAAGGCCTTGAACAAGTTATTTTACTTCTTTCTCCCTCAGCTCACTTAACTATAAAAAGAAGGTAATAATTGTATTTTGTGTGTGTGTGTGTGTGTGTGTATTTAGTAACAAACTATTATGGTTAAATACATTTAAAATATATTAATATAGAATTTAAATAAATATGCTATATTAAATATATTTATACATATCATATATACATATATGTACACACATATATATGTATTTAGGAGTATGGATCTTTAAATATAAACATATACATAATATGTATAGCTGGGCAGGAACCCCAGAAGGGCAATTGGGACATTACCTACCCACAAAAACGTTCCACCCAAAACTTATCCTGTCTACAAGAAATATAGGGAGAGGGGATGGAGCAAAGGCTGAGGGAATAATAGGACCAACTAAAGAACCATCTCATGGGCAAGGACCAATCCCTGACACTATTAATGATACTCTTCTGTTCTTTCAGACAGGAGTCTAGCATGGCTATCTTCTGAGAGGCTCCACTCAGCAAATGACTCAAATGAATGCAGAGATCCACAGGCAAACAGTGAGTGGAGCTCAGGGACTCTTATTGTCAGTGAAAGGATTGAGGGCTCCTAAGGAGATAGGAACTCCACTCAAAGACCAACAGAGTCAACTAACCCGGACCCTTTGGGCTTTCAGAGACTGAACCACCAACCAAAGAGTATTCACAGGATAGGCATAGCCCCCACCCCTAAACATATGTTACAGATATGCAGGTCAGTCTTCATGTGGGCCCTGAACAACTGGAGCTGGTGCTATCCCAAAAGCTGTTGCCTGTCTGTGGGATATATTCTTCTAGCTGAGCTACCTTGTCTGGTCTTGGTGGGATTTGATGTGCCAGGGTGAGCGGATACCCAGGGGGTATCCACCCTCTCAGAGAAGAAGGGGAAAAGGGATAGGAACAGGGACTATAGAAGGGGGTGACCAGGAGGGGAGGAAGAAGTCAGAATGCAAAGTGAATTTAAAATATTACCAAAATATATATTAATATATAATTGAGTAAATAAATATACCATATTATGTATATATTTCCACATACCCTATAGATACATATGTATAACTACATATTTGGGAATATGGCTCTTTAAGTATACATATGAACATATAAATAATATGTGTACCACACATACACATCAAAGGATATATTTTATATGTATTCACATGTATATATTCATTTGCATTCTTAATATATTGTGTAAAATGTACCTCTATCTACATATATATAAAATCATAAATTACTTATATATAGTATTTACATGTATATATTTACACATAGATATAAACCATTATATTGTGTGAGTTAAATATTATAATATGTGCATAAAGAAATAAAAACTAGCACATCAGTTTTTTTTTTAATTCTTCTCTCATATGCTATATCCTAATGGCAGTTCCTCCTTTCTCCACCTTTCCCAGTTTTATATTCAAGCTCTCCTCTTCCCCAGATCCACTCCTCAATTTCCTTTCAGAAAAGAGCAGGCCTCCCAGGGATATCAACGAAACACAGAATAACATGCTGCAGTAAGGACAGGCACAAGCCATCATGTCAGGGATGGGCGAGGCAACTCGGCAGGAGAAAAGGGCTTTCAGGAGCAGGCAGAAGAGACAGAGACAACTCTACTCCTACTGTTAAGGGGCCCACAAAACAACATGCTAATAACCATAGCTTATCTGTAGAGTTCCTCGCACAGGCACAGACCCACGCATGCGCCATGAGTGCTGCTTCAGGCTCCGTGAGCCCCTATGAGCCCTGCTTAGTCGATTTGGTGGATCATGTTCTTCTGGTATTCTTGAGCCCTCTGGCTCCTACAATTCGCCCCCCTCTTCTGTGGGGTTCTCTGTGAAGAAGCACTTCTTAAATGTTAGCATCTATTATCCTGTAAGATACCCATGAAATATCAAGGAAACATTGAAGTAGTAACAGATGGAACAGAACGTGAACTTTAGAGTTAGACAGGCCTAGATATATTCAAGCCTTGACCAATAACTTTATCAACTTGCATAATGTTACATGTGAGCTCTTTGGTCCATTTGACAGTCAACACTCATGGAGTTGAGCATATTATTGTTCCTTAATGGTTTTAAAACTAAAAGTTTGGAGAAATGCTTTACTGGTTAAGCGTAGATACTGCTCTTATGGAGGACCTGGGTTATGTTCTCAGCACACATATAAAAGCTTTTAACCTTAACTTGAATTCTAGGAGATCCAAAACTTTTCTGGATTCCATAGGTACCAGGCATACATATGGTGCACATACATACATATAGGCAAAATACACTCATAAACTATAAGTAAATTATTAAAAGTAACAAGAATTATTGCTGGTATAGCAGATGCCTGTAATCATAGTACTTGGGAGGTAGAAGGAAGAAGATCCTAAGTTCAAAGCTATTCTAGTCTACCCAGTGGTCAGCCAGAGGTAAATAGAGAGGCCCTATGCAAACAAACAAACATTGTATTTATAGTATGTATTTATAGATATGCTTTACTTTATGTTGAAAATTATATCTACATCAATATGAGATATATCTATTTGTAAGTCCCAGCACAAAAAGCATACTATAATGGAGGGTCATTTTTTTTTTAAAGCGTTTTCATCTCTAGCTCCACGTACTATTCTGCTTTTCTTTCTGTAACACTCTAGAGCAGGCTCCAGGAAGGACCTGTCCAGGTGGGAACTACAACTTCTTGTTGTTTTGGTACAGAGAGATCAAAGCCGGCTGAATGAAAAGTGAGTATGAAAATATACATATTCAAGTCATTATATCATGTTTTTCCTTCTCTGGTGAGAAGCAGAAGGCTTTGCTATAAGTTGGAGAGGCATGGGATCCCTGAAGACTTTTGTGGAGTTCTCCTAGAGGAGAAAGCCCATACTATATTCTAATTAAAGAAAGAAACTTTTATTTTGTTAAACCACCACAACATGGGGCAATTTGTTAGAGAAACTCATATTATCTAAACAAGCACAATAATTGTTAGAATTACTAGAGGGGAAAGTTAGAGCATATCAAAATCAAGCCATTATAAATGTCCAGTTGCAACTGCTGTCTGTATTTGGAGAAGAGAGAGAAATGCCCAGCTGGGTTGTCATCAAGGGGAAGAGTGCCTGAAGGGCAGTTTAGGGCGGCGAATGTCATATGTAGAATAAGCAAGAGGCAAAGGGGACAATGGCCCATAGCTGTGGCTTATCTTCTTAAACATACATGTTGAACCTATAAAAGAGAGCAGTGAGAGCCAGAGATAAAGCGTATATAGAATCCAAATTGTGGAGGGACTGAAAAGAGAAAGTAGTTGAAGGCTGCATCCCACCAACAATGGAGAACCGATGTCCTCAAAGAAACAGGAGGGGAGATCAGCGCTGCACCTGACTAAGACTTATCAGCAAGTGTTTTGAAAGATGGATTCAGAGATGGAGCAACCAGAGATGGAGATGAGAATTAGACTGACTGTAGTTTAGAGGTAAGGTTGCTAGAACTGGAGTCACAAACCAGCATCTTTAGCTGGAAATGGAAAATAGCTGGTATCAAATATGGACTCTATGTTGCTGATTGATAGGTGTTGAAAGAGGGAGAGACCCAACTACAAAATAGAGTCTTGAGTTTGTTAACAGGTTCCTGGGAGGATGATGGTGGTGTTAATAGAACTGAGAGGCAGTAGGAGGATGGAGGAGGAGACTGGGGATATAGTTCTCTTTTGGCAAGGTGTTCTAGGGATCTGCCCATGCATTCCCCAACACTAAGTTTACAAACACATGACCTCTACACTCATTTATTTTCCTGTGTATGTTCTGGGAGGTCTAATTTCAGCTCTTCATGCACGCTAGGCAAACACTTTATGACAAAACTACCACTTCAACCTCAAGATCACATTTTAATAAGATTTTTTAGTAGTCTGTATTGGTTTAGGCTATTAAGAATCACCATAGATGTTACCCTTTTTCCTGGGTCCTCCAGTCAGTTTATTGGAAATTTGGCTCTGCTTTTAAAATGTGTCCTGAGTCCAGCTACTTATCATTGTCCACTATTACTGCTTTGGCCTGATGAATTGCTGTCCAAGTCATGTGTCCTCAGGGTAGCTCTGATGGTCATCTCCACGTCTCCCTTGGGTTGATATCCACACCTTTAAAATCTGCTCATGTGGTTTTGAGTACATCTGTCTACGCATAAGAGATATCATGACACCCCTCTACTAAGCCCTGCTGGGGCTATTCACGTAATCTAGTAAGGGCAGTAACCCTCCATGGCTACAATCCTTCTGAAGGTGTCCTCCCCCCCCCGCCCCCCCAGAGGTTTGCCTCTCTCCAGCTCCCCATTCCTTTCTTTTTTTGTGCCTACTTCCTGGGCTTCACTACCGACCATGAATGAAGCAGGCCTGGCTCCTACCTCACAACCCTGTCTCTAACTATGTAATGCCACTCACTATGTAATTCCTCCTTTCCCTTCATATGTGCAGGGTCCACCCACCCTCCCATCTGCCTCAGTCTCTGCTCCTATGAGGCGTTCTCAGTGAGGTCTACTTTGATAAGCATGCATTAACGTTGTGCTGTATTCAAAAGTCTTCAGGCCCTTATTCTCTAGACCTCTTTCTCTGCTACATGCCTTCTTTCCCCAAGAGCACTCAACACTCTGTAATTTAGTTGTCACGATTACTGTCCACCTCCACCCCCCAACACACTCTCCTTCAGTTCTCAAGCCACTGCTGACCTTGAGGAGAGAGAGGGCTTTGACTCGCCCTGCTGCCTTACTACTTTTGAGAAATGCCAGAGAATTAGTGGAGACTTAAATGCACTGATGAAACTGTCTCCTATTTCAAGGCTACTTTTGTTTTGGTTCTGGTTTCAGAGGGGTATGGCTATAGAACCCCAGGTGCCTTCAGTTTAGGGGCCTCTTCTCCCAACCTCCTGCTGGGTGGGATTGCAGGTGTGCACACCTTATCTAGCTCAAGGCTAGCCTCTTAATTACTAAATTATACAGCCAAAGAAGTGAGAGATAAAGGAAATGAACGCCTGGAATGAGTGATGCTTCTCTAATGGTTTTGGAGTTCGTGGGGGCTGGGTTGTCTCTCCATCACAGGGGGTCTGCCTAAAATAGAACAGGTGCATCCTAGAATTAAATTACATCCTGCAGTCACCAATGCTTAGGCCCCTGTTACCACACAAAATGCTTCCCTCCGGTTTTGGCCCATAGTGACCACAATTGCTTCTCTTAGCCAAAAAAAGCCCTTTGTCTCTTGGCTGAGGTTCAAATCCCACTGCTTTCAGTGAGATGGGGCAACAGAAAGGAGCCTCAGAGAGAAGGACAACAGTCACTTTCTTCTTCGCAGGCTGGTTAGCCTTCTCCGTGCCCCCGTTTTTTTTTTTTTTTTTTTTAAACCCCTTTGCTTCCTTTGCTTTGCAGGAGTCTAGCTGGCAGCCCAAAGAGGGGACTGAGAACTGGCCGGCCTTGTAAAGGCAGCGCAGCTTCCTGGGCCAAACACGACTCATTTTCTCATTTTTTTTTCCTGCTTAAAAAAATAAAATAAAATAAAAATATGCTAGAGCTCCAATGTTCTGGCAAAGTTAAGGAAACCACCTATCAGTTGCTTGGAAAAAAACAGCAAACCTGTCTGTAGTAAATTACATATGGGGACAAAGCTCTACTGACTCCCCAGGCCGCCTCCCTCCCTATACCCTCCCCTGCCGATATCCTATGGTAATGTCCTTCAGATTGCCCAAGCTGCATTTCAGAGACCAAGCTGCATTTCAGAGACCTGCAGTTCAAGCTTGACACCAAAGAGCTATGTCCCTTTGGGTAAGTCTCATGGCTTTTTGTCTGAGTTTCATGATATTATTTGTAACATTACATTAAATCTGTTTCTTCATGTTGATAAACACACTTTTGTCAGCTTTGTGAAGTTTTTCTTTATTGCTCTTCACAGTTCAATTTTATGTTATAAAAATCTCAGTACTATGTAGGTGTGTGTGCATGCACTAGGGCACACACACACACACACACACACACACAGCATGTGAAAGCAGCTGAGATCTGAGTAAGTGCTGTAGTTAAAACTGGCTGTACTAGGGAAAGCAGCAACAAGAGAGACAAAGACATAAAATGTAGACCTATGAGTGAGGATTTATTAAGGAATCTGGCTTATGAGATTATGCGCAGAAGAGCCATAATGGTCCATTGGAAAGCTAGAGACCAGCTAGTACTGGTAGCCTGGCTTCATGCCAGTCCAAAGACCTCTGAACCAGGGAAGCTGGTGCTGCTGTTCTGTCTGTGGCCAAAGGTCTTATGATCCAGAGACCTCAAGTACTGGAGTACAAAGGCTAGAGAGCCTGGAGAGCTGATATCCAAGAGAAGAGGGCGGGGGGGGGGGGGGGGAAGAGAAAGACAGGCAGACCCAGACACACACACACACACACACACACACACACACACAACACACACACACAGATAGAGAAAGAGAGAGAGAGAGACAGAAAATATGAGAAAGAAAGAGAGGGGGAGGGGGAGGAGACAGAGACAGACAGGCAGACCCAGACACACACACACACACACACACACACACACACACAACACACACACACA
>JADRCD010228303.1:0-21383 GCA_019843815.1 Montemys delectorum | reverse complement strand
CTCTCTCTCTCTCTCTCTCTCTCTCTCTCTCTCTCTCTCTCTCTCTCTCTGTGTGTGTGTGTGTGTGTGTGTATATACATGTATGTATGTATGTGTGTATGTATAAGATGCATAAATATATATACATGGATGTTCCCACTTGAACCACTGAGACAGTCTAGAAACTGTGAAAGCTTTCTCTCAGGACTCTTCATATGCACAAATCACCCATGCTGTAATTGTACTTGGAGACAGTGTGAAGTACTGAGTCAGGAAGAAAGATGAGGTTAGAGAATGAGGCCAAGCTTTACACTGATGAGCTGCATCTCTAGGCCTGTGGCCCCAGAGAACAATTCAGTTCTCATCTCTGTGTCTGGTTCTTCCATCTAGATTCCCAGCTGAGGTGATGGACTGTCTGAGGTGTTGTGTTGTTTTTTTGAAATACAGTATCTATGCATAATCCTGTAGAGACAACTAACCCACTATCCAACAGCTCACCCAGCCAGCCAGCCACCTACTCATCCATCCTCCAATAAACATCCAGGACCCACATCTACCAGCTTGTGTCCTGAGTGATGCTAAGGAAAGGCATACGGATGCACACACTGGAAGTCTGTGGTCAGGGTAGAATCCTACCTACGAGAACTGTACTGGGAAATCCTAAGCCTTTCTCCAGCAGCTTCAGCTTGTAATGTGCCTGTTCATTCTGACCTTTTCCCTTGGCCATATGATCTGCACCTTTGTGGCTGGCCAAGGTTTCCATCTTTAGCTATAGGCCATTTTACTCCACCCTGGATTTCAGGGCCTTGGAATTTAGCTCCCTTTGATGATTGATTTTTCCTCCTCCTGTTTCATCCCAGAGTCATATCTGTCGGAGGAAATAGATGCTTATACATTTCCCACTCAAAAACTGATTGTCAAATCAGACAATCTAATTGATTTTATTTCTCCAAGGAGTCCTTCTTCAGGAATCCTCAACCTCAATCATCTTGAGGTCTGCCTATATCCTGGAAGCTCACACACTGTTTTGGGATACAAGCATCTTGACAGACACACCTGCAATCCTCAATCCCACTGTTACCACTGCTCCTCGCCCTGTCTAGGACCTAGCCATATGCCACCTTGTCCACCAAAACCTGAAGGTTGTAGCACAAAGCAACCTTTTTGTTCTTTTATTTTCTTTTAGAATATGATTTCCCATCTACCCTATATTAAAGAGATTGGGATTAACATGCAAATGGAAAACAAAATAGTTCAGTAGGTATCATCAAAGGTCAGCTGCAGCAGTCAGCATAGCCTCTCAGGTCTGCGCCAGGGACTGGGTCAGGATTAGGACATACTTCCCTGGTAGAGAGGTGTGTAACATGAGTGCTGAGTGCTTAGGAGAGGTCAGTAGGTACTGTGGGTGGGGAAGAATCTTTTGGGCACAGGGTCTATCATGTCGTTAGGACATTTAATTGTGGTACAAAACTCAAGGCATTAATCCAGTATGCTGAATATGATGGAGAGAATAGTATAGGAAGATCAGAAAGTTAGGCTAGAGCTGTTTCTCATCCTGTAGTATTTCCAGTCCTACAAACAGGTACCCAGGTACGTCACCACTTCCTCAAAGAACAGAGACTTCCTTTCTGGTTGAAACCTCTAAGTTCCCAGGCAGGTGGATCATACATGCTGGAAATGCTCCAAACTACTTCCCCTTTTGACTGGACTCAAATAATAAGTCAACTCCTGGAAATTTGCATTGCAAAATCCTACAGTTAGTCATACTTTCCTCTCTGCAGCACATTCACGTGAGGAACCAATGAGCAATGAGCGGTGGTGCTTCATAGTGGTTGACTTGATTCTTCTGGCCTCTGTTTTCTCTGTCCACTTTTACTCTATTTTACTAACTTTAAATTACTTTTTAAAAGATTATATTTGACTCATGTTTGAAAAAGTTCTCTAGACAAGAGACCCTGGTTTGATTTCTAGATCTCCCCATGAGACATTCCCCTGCAAGTAAAGGTAATGTCTGTGTAGAGGCTATAATGGGACAGAGTAATGCCATATAGTGAGATCTCATGCACTAGGTGATATTTCTGCTTTTGACTAGGAGTGTGATCCTTTATCAGTCTAAATCATTTGGCTTTTGTGTGTGTTTTTTAATTTGGAAAAGAAAAGAAAAATTCAGCAATATTGTTTATGATGTGGCTGCAGAATTTCCTGTTGGCTGAGGGTTCCAGAAAGCTGTGCGTCCAGCATACAATATCCTTTGTCTCTAAGCATCTGCATCCGTCCTTCAAGTAGGCTGTCAGCGAGGCAATCATGTCCCACACATGCAGCCTGGGAACTGAAGGACAATTTGGCTTCTTTGTCATTTTCAAAAATCAAATATGCCCAGGGACTGAGTTCCAGCAACAGCTGTTTTTGCTTTATGTTTTCTTTAAAAACACTTAATCTTGAGTCTCTTATGTTTCTAATGATTTTTTTTTCCTTCTGGGTAGAGCAATCTGTACACATATATAAAGTATCCTTAATTTATACAAAGTGATCATTCATTAACTATTAGGTTTTTAAATTTTCATCTTATTTTTGACAGTATTTGATAAGTTAAAATGATCAGTAATTGTTATAATAATTTTTATTGAAAAAACAATAGCAACTATACAACAAATACTATATACCAATTTATTATTTTGTGACAAGCTTTTGTTAACCTATTTTATATATATTTTATCACTGACCTTACTAAATTCTTATGAAGCAGGCATGGGACCTAATATCTCTTTATAAATAAGTCTCAGAGAGGGGACTCACTCAGTAAGTGAGTTGTCCAAGGGTTTCTGAACAATGAACTTCTAAGCTCAAATTTTAGTCAGGTATGTTTGACTCCTTATAACATAGACATAATGCCATCTTACAAGTATAGGTGGTCCCCTTTGGATGTTTTGAATGCTGCCAATCAAAAGGGGGTCAGGTTGTGTCATCGAGGATTAACTGGTGTGACTAACTAAAGCCCTAATTGCCTACTCTCAATATTAGATATACAGATGGTCCTCGTGTTATGATAGCTCAGTTTTATGATGGTGAAAAACTGGTACACATCCAGTTGAAACCGTATGGTGAATCATCCATTTTGATAATTCCCAGGCTTGCACTGTGGAACAACTATTCTCTACTTTCAGCATAATGTTCATTAATTTGCATGACATATTCACAATGCCTTTTTATTTAAAAGAGAGTCTTTATGTTAGCCGATTTTTTGAAGATTGTTCTAAGTGTTCTGGTTGTGATTAAAGAAGACCAACCTTAGCTCTGATATTGGGAAGATTAAAGATATTTAATGCATTTTTATAGGTGTAGTACTAATTTCTGGCATGTCAGTCAACTGCTCCTCACTGATCTATATCTCTAGGCCCTGAAATATATTTTTTTTATTGTATTTTGAACTTAGGGTGCATTTATACAAGCATAAACCCTTCATCCATTGGGGAGCAACTGTTTTTTGTATATAAACTTACTAGCTGTAAGCTATTACTCTGTGTGTGTGTGTGTGCGCGCGGGCGCGCGCGCGCGCTCACGCTCCCTGTTACTCATTTTTCTCATCTCTAAAGCTTTTTGCTCCATCTGCTGATTGGCTAAGCTTGCTGTCATTTGAGGAATGTGATCTGGAAGCAAGGGCCATTGCATCTCTTATGTTAAATGAATTTGAGAGCTCTCAGGCCAACTGTGACCGATTTGCGTGTCTTGCTCTCTTTACTGACCACATTTCCTTGGGCAAGTCTTCTCCGAGCTTCTCTGAGTCTCAGTTTCCTCCTCTCAGCTAGTTGATTCTAAAGGGTTGGAGGCCTATTTGTCTGCAAAGGTGACTATGGGGATTAAAGTTAGGTAGGAAGCTGGAGTTACTAGCAGTTTCTAGGACGGGCACTTCCCAAAGCACTGCTGTGTTCTCTAGCTTCCAGGTCCTCTCGGTCACTATTTCCTTTCCAAAAAAAGGTAATAAGATAGAAATCACTGGGGAGTCAGCCTCAGGTAAACAAGAGCTGGAATAATCTTCTGGAGCAGCAATGTCCCAAGAACATTTGTGGGAGGATTGGGGGAAGGGGCATGATTTTGGTGCCACACATCAGGACACCATCATCATATCTCTACCACTGCCTCTGCTTATCCTGAAGCTTCTGCTACTCATTCATGTTATTATCCCAGCATCCACTTGTACTATTGCTGCCTCTTCCTCTTTGTGTCTCCTATCTACTAGCTTCTCTCCGTTAATTTTGTCTTTATTCTGATTTCCTTCACAGGTTCTACTCTCAGAATTACAATATAGATTGTTGGTGCTGGGCTGGCAGTGTATAATGTTTTACTTCCTCAGACATTTCTATGGGTACATTGAAGTCTACGGTTTGCAACACACCTTCTAATAAATATGTTTTGCTTACCTCTCATCTTACGAATGTTCTTGGCTTTCTATTTAACTGGGAGGGCGTGTGTGAATTAAGTTGAGTATAAATAAATACTATCTAGGAAATGGTTGATGCACAAGAGAGATGTAGAAAATGTGAAACTGGATTTCAGAGACAGGAAATGTCAAGTCCAGTAGGGAGCCAATACGGATTTATGGCACAAATAACATAAATTGAATTGAGTCTATAAGGAAGACCGGATTTGGAGGTATTGAAATAGGGAAGAAGTCCAAGAAGCAAAGAACAGAAGTGTGACTGGAAGTTTGGACTGGAGGAATTAAGGAATAACGACAGATTTAGTGACTTTTTCATTTTATTAGAGCAGAAAGGATATGAACATGAATGGCGAGTGACCAAGGGAACCTGACCTCCAGATAAGATGGTAGGTATTACCACACTGCTTTTCTTTGGTGAAAATATAAGTGGAATATAACTTACAAGGCTTGATCTATATCATTACATGGATCTGTTGGAATAGAACATCACAAAGCCACCGGAATGAGATTTTGTTAAGTCAATTAAATGGGTTCTTGACTTTCTCCCTTCTTTCAAACAGACGATGACATTATTAGTATTCTTTTTTTTTTTTTTTGCATTGAATACTGCCCCCAAGATGAAACAGATCACTGATAAGAATAAGGCTGGAAAACTCTGGATGAATTCCCCATTTCCTTAAGGAATCACCTGGGGCGAGTCTTTTTTTTTTTTTTTTTTTTTTTTTTGTCACTCTTGGTCCAGCCCTCACTGTAATCTTGTGGGGTAGATAGTTATTTGATGGCTGCTTTCCCAGACTTTCTAAGTCTATAATCACATACACTTGACCTCTTCAGCTTTATTTCCGATGAAATCATTCATTATTTGAGTACTGGCAAAGAGAAAGGCACTCTATGCTGCTGGCATGGATAATCTTCCTTATGAGGAAGCCTCAGATGAAAGCCGTGCTTCGATTCATGTCTTATACAGATGAGAATTCTGGTTAACTAAATTTTCTTGTTAAAAGATTAATTAGCATGTGACCTATTTAAACCCTTGCTGTTAGCAACACATGCCAGGTATGTAGAACATTTTTTTTGTGTAAGAAATCTAAGTCCTAAATTAGAAAAATCAGATCCAAGTGCTGCATGTGTATAAACCTCTGCGATATTGTCATTAAGTCCTGTGGTACTAAGAGCAGCTGTCCCTCACTGAATGTTTATTGGCAGCCATTGCTTCCCTGAAAGTTTTCCATGTATCATTCTTCTTAAGATTTACAAAAAACCATAAAAGCTAAGCAGGATATTGCTACCTATAGTACGTGTAGATTAATCCTCCAGAAAAGTTGTGATCCTTGAGAACCTGGCAATGTGTACCTACTTAGAGGAAAGAGTCTTTGCAAATGTGATTAAGTTAAAGATCCTGAGGTGGGCAAATTATCTTAGCTTACTGAAGTGATGCCAATATCTAATGAAAATCGTCCTTCTAAAAGACAGAGTAGGGTAGGATGCACCATGATCACAACAGAGAGGGGAGTGGTGTAGCCACAGAGCTGAAGTGCTCCGAGCCACTGGAAGCTAGGAACACAGGGCCTGCTCCAGGGATTAGAGGGGAGTATGACCCTCTTATCTTTTCAGTATAAGACTCGGGCATCTAGAAGTGTGACAACATACGCTTTTCTGCTATTTTAAACAACCTGGTTTGTGGTATCTTGCTACAGCCCCAGAAGCAACTACTGCATACTCCTTTGCATATATATGAATAAGGCATAGAAGAATCAATTAGCTTGCCTCTGTCAGAATGCAAAACTAGTAGCCCAGTCACTCTTAGACTTTGCTTTTAAACTAAGTAGAATACTATACCCTGTATCTGTCTCTGCCTTCAAAGAAATACACAGACAGCTGTAGGTGGGGACATGCAGCCTCGCTCGTGGTTAACAATCAGGAATAGTGTCCTAGAAGAGTTGATACTGTTCTGAGTTTTAATGATAATGGTGATGATGGTAATGATGATGATAAGGAGGAAGAAGAAGTATTTTTCTAGAAACTAAAGTGAGAAAAACTTTCTAAGCAGAGAAACCCACCATAGAGGGGAAACTAAAACAAGGGGCCTTTAGAGAGTTGAAAGTTTCTAGAAGGGAAACGGAGGAAGGTGACACAGGATGCATAGGTGAAAACAAGCTAGTGGTAGACCATCTGTGCCAGAGAAGAGATAATGAATTCTGTGGCCCAGTTTGATCATACAGACCTCTTAAAGGTTTGCTGTGGAAAGCGTGAGGGAGGCTGGCTAGACTGGATTGAGACTAGAGGCAGACTCAGTGGAGTGAGGACTGTGATACGCATAGCAGAATCAGCCATGCCTATGCACAGGAGAGAGCAGCAGCCTTGTGAGACACTTTAGGGAGATAACCTGAGAGAGATGCAAGGACCAGGGGATGTCAAGGAGAAAGGGAAGGAGGGAGAGACAGGGGCTACATTGGCGACTTTCAGCTCAGAGAACCGTGCTGAGGGTAATGTCATATGGTTGCTGATGGTATGTGCGAACTTTTTGTTCTGTATGTTCACACATCTATATGTTAATCATAACTTTGTGAGTTGAAGCTGCAGGAGAAGGAAGCGGGTGACTCATCCACGTCTGTACGGCCGACAGGATATCTATTCACATTTTCTAAGTGAGGCAGCCATGTTAAGATGATTTGATAACGGAATGTCTCGGGATCAATTTCTTATAACCTCTAACCTCAGATTCTAGCTTTCCTCTTGCTGCTTCCTGGACAGACAGACAGGATGCTATCTATCTTTTTGTATCTGACCTTCTCGATTTATTAGCCATCTGACCTTTGCAAATTTGCTTAACCACTCTGTACCTTGATTTCAGCAGCTGTCAGAGGGGGACAAAAATTACAGTGCCTGCTCTCATTATCTCAGACAAAAGTCTGTGAGTACAATCTCAAGAAAAAGGCTCAGAAAATATGAGTAATAATTTTTATGACAAGCCCCAGATTTTCCCCTGCAATTGTGTTTATTGAACTAGTCCCTGAGTCCATTCAGAAAGTTTTCCTGTGCTTTCCTGATTTTTTTTCCTAACATGTCTATAACATGAATTCGGTAGTAAATGTAGACTTAAAAGTCTAGTGCTACTTAAATCTGTCTAACTATGGAGGGAGAATGGGTCTTGTGGGGGGAAGAGCAGAGAAAGGTGGGCAAGAAAGAAGGGGAAGGACAGAGAATAAGAGAAGCATGGGGAAAACAGACACGTAAATGTTACACCAGAAGCGTCAATCTGTGTAACTTATGTGATTGGCTAACTCTGCTTTAAAAGCTGAACATTTCTGCCTATTACGCTTTCTTGTGTAAGGTTTCATGTAGGCTAGACTGGACATGAAGGCCTTCTTGATCCTCCTGACTTCACTTCTCAATGCTGTCATTTGAGGTCTATGTCACCATATCCAGGCCAAAGAATACGTAAGCAAGTAAGTAAATAAACAAATATGTAAATAAATATGTATTTCTATCTAAGTAACCTCAACCACTTATCAAATATGTTTTCCTATGGTTTTACAAAACAAACAAACAAACAAAAACTTACCCCATTTGGCAATGGGATTTCATTGTCCTTGTGACTCCCAGGCAGAAGGGTTTTGGAGATAGACACAAAGATTCCCTAAATTTAGGTCTGATCTTAGAAAAAATTGTGACCCCCTTAGATTCATGAGCTAGGTTTTTTGTTCATGTTACAGTTCCATAGCTAGGTATGGGTGATGACTCATCTTGCAAACCCTAGTCTAGCACAGCACTGTCTTCAATGTAGAAAATGTGGCTATTTCTCATCTTCTAGAACTATATCTTCTCACTGCAAAAATAAAAACAAAAATAAAAATAAACAAAATAAAAAACAAAACAAAACAAAACAAAACCTCAGGATAAGAAGAGAACAAGAAACAAGCACAAGTCAAAATCAAGAGCACTCCATGTGGAATGGGCCTAGATATACACAATGCCAAGTGGTGCCATCTTGGATCTGCCTCTTTAAAACAACGCAGAAAGTTGTGGCCAAGCAGAAATGAAGAAATGGTGAGCGAACAGTTGTGTAATTAACAGAACACATCTTTTCTCAGAGGGGAGTTACTGTCTGTATTTCACAACTCTGCTGAAGTCTCTACAAGGGTGATAGAAGTAGTTGGCTATAGTGGGAGGAAGACTGCCCTGGGAACCAGGTTAAACTCTTTCTCTGTCTTAAGCTCTTAAGCTAATTGGCACTGAGTTTTATTACATACAACTGTAAGAGCCCTGGGAAACCTTCAGTGTGTGGGAGTGGGGTAGAAGAGGGGAGAATCTTCAACCCAGCTCAACACAAAAGACTTATCATGCTTCAGAATAGATCAGCATAATATTTTTAAAGATTCTAAAAGGATTTCTTTTCTTAATTTTTCCAGATTTGAACCAACTACTGAAGCCACTCTCATGTTAGAGTTAAGGCCTAAGGGTACAGCCACTGTTACTGGCTCACAATTATGTGATTATTTAGAGAAAAGAGAGATGGTTTCAGGAGAGAATAGGAGCTGCGCAAACAAGAGATGTACGTCCACGTCCCTTCTTTCTATCTTATCAGTCTTGCATGACAGAGACCACATCTCCCCACTGGAGTCCCATTCTGTCCACTCTTTGTTATTGAGGACTCAGATTCCACCTCATTCCCCTGCCCTGGCATCTTCTCTGGTGGCTCTGATCCGTAAAGACCATTTTCTCTGATACAGTACAGCGCTTTACGGATCACCAACCTACTCCAGCCAGTTGAATTTGAATCTCACATAGTCGAGTTTCCAGGCCATTTGCTTCCTTTAATGTCCTTCTCATTTCTTTCTCCTTCTGCTTCCCCATTACTAACATAGCTCACACTTTCATTTCTTCTCACTTGGATGATCAGATATTTTCATAACTTTCTTCCAGTGATCCAATTTTCTTCAGAGGAATCATTTCAAAGGCACACAGCTCTGATCATGGCAACACCCCATTTATACCAGAAAGGTGCAGTGGGGAGGCAGAGCTAATGGAGACTGAAACCCACTATGTGCTGGAGGCCCCTTTCTGAAAAGCAGACCTTGTCTAAAAGGTCTGACAAGAAGTATTTTGGCAAGGTCAAAACCAACTGGCAAATATTTCAGTACATGTGCTAATAGGATGTAACAATGGGAAGCTTCCAGACTGAACTGAGGTGAATTGAGGTAATGATAAAGCAGCTATCAAAACAAATGAGAACATCCTGGGACTGTTGTTGCCTTAGGATAGCTATGAACACAGTCCAGCACAAAATCATAAACTTACTTAAAACATTGCTTTCTTTTTTTTTTTGAATTTGCAATGTAAGGTTCACAAGTATGAACTTTGTGGATGAGAACATCATGTTGCAATGTCAAAAGGTTGGACACAAGCCTGGAGGAAACACAGAATTTCATACTGATGGTCTTTGAAATCCTAGCCAGTGTTTCACTGGTGTGAATTGTTAGTAAAGAAAGAGATCTAGCTGCCTGCTGGTGACATGGTATGCCTTTATCATGTTCTAACAGACCCATCTATATATTCCTCAAGAACATAATTACTATAGATTGAGCACCATAGACTTCAAGAGACACATGGTGATCATGTTAGCAGAAGTGGATGGGGTAAAAAGAAAGGAATGTATTTTTTGAGTTTCGTTTTTGTATTTTTGAGTTTTGTGTTGTGTGATTCCAACACATCCAGTCATATGTTTTCTGTCCAGTAAGTGCCCAAAGTAGGTTTACTGTATTGAATACCAATACATTCCACTGAACTTTGTTGCCTGGTTTCATGGAAACTAGAGAAGAATAACCAGAGTCTTTAGGAAATAAAGAATAGTTTTGCAGCCAAAAATATGATTTGAGTTCATCTGATTTTGCTATCCTGCCAATCAAAGAAAATACTTCCTTACATGTTCTCTTTCTCTCCATATTATGTCCTTTGATAAATGAAGATTCCATGTTCCAAGAAACAAAAGAGCCAAGTGGTGTGCGTGCGTGTGTGTGTCTGTGTGTGTGTGTGTGTGTGTGTGTGTGTGTTACTGGTGCATGTTCAAGTGGTGTGTCCTTCATTTGGCTTCCTGTTCTGTAATATGTCAGTTTGCTATATAGATATATACTATCTGTACCATAAGAAACAGGAAGAGATTGCTTAGGGATATTCTCTTGGTAACTCATCATGGATTGTAAGCTTAGGAAAGATTGATTATTTTTTTTTTTTTTTAGAATTTCTCCCAACAATTCCAGAAACCTAACCAGTGGGCAAATGTGACCGACTAAGCCCTTGGTAAGGGACATGATGATAAGTTTGGTTCAGTGCTGCAACCTGTTCGCTTACATATCTTCCATCATTAAATAATCTATTCTCCCAGATCCCTTGATGTCCCCATTAAGGACACAGATGATGCATATGGGCCTATGGTTGTCTAATTTCATTTTCTTTTGACTTTCAACCTTCACAAAAGGGTTGCATAGATACTTGTAGACTAAATAAGCACTTCACAATCTTTCTCAACCTGTGGTCTTCCATTTGATGTTGACATTGTCACACTAATTATATCTTTAGCATCAATTCAATAAAAAGCCATAACAAGCCAAATCTATTCTGAGCTTACCACCTGTTAAATTAATGCCTGCCATCATAGTAAAACATCAAATGTCTAAAATTTACTTGACACTTTACAATAGGCCAGCAACAAGTTTAAACATTTCATAGTGTTCTTTTTCTGGTGCTTGAGGTACCTCTTACAGATAGGAAAGCATCTTCGAATACAAGACAATGTAATATATCTAATAAACAAGAAAGCAAGGATTAAACCTACACAGTATGTTTCCAAATTTTGTCAGTGCTGTTTAGATGCTCATTTAAAGAAAGTGCTATGTCCACTCAGGAAATGTTATAGCATCAAAGACTGATACAGAAATTGTCAAAGGTATTGTAACCCTGACATGTATCTAAGGGTGAGCCAGCTGAGGAGGTTGGCATGGTGCTGGCCTTGGATAACAGTAGGAGCTACAACAGCAATGGGAGCAGGAGAATGTACAGATGCCTTTGTTGAACTATGGGGACAAGAGAGTCATTTAGGTAATCAGGACTTGAAGTACCATGATCTGGAGATGACAAACGTTAAATAGTACAAAGATGGCCTATCAAAAGTCAAAGCACAGGTGGGAAAGGTGCTCAGGAGTTCCTACTGAACTTTTCAGTTCTCTGCTGAAATTTTTGGTGCTGATAGATTTAGGGAGGAGGGGATCATTTCCTAAGTTGTGTACCCACTGGTTATCCCACCATACACCAACAGATAGTTGAATCCAGTGCTCGCACAGAAGGCCCTGGTTAATTAAATAAGTCACAAAACAGCAACAATGACTAAAGGATTTGGGAAAGGAGCCGTTAGGCCTGGAAGCAGACTTGCAGGAAGGGGAGGGAGATAAAAGATGTGTTGGGGGAGAAAGTAATCCTAATATACAATAAGCATGTATAAAATTGTCAACAAAATTAATAAAAAAGATTTTTAGTTATGCATATTTCAGGGTACCTATGTGAAGTCCCCTAATGCCTGGAGGGACTTTCCACTAGAGACTCATGACTGACCATTTGAACTTGATCTTTCTTTCATGCTTCTGTTACTTAGGACATAATCCTTTCACTTGTGGGGATCTTTGATATTTTCTATGATGCTCATCTTACAGTCTTGTTGGGGACAAGCTTGGTTGGAAGCTTTTTCACTGTGGGAGATGGATATAGTGAATGGGTCATAGAACTTACCCATAGATTTCTAAACTCACAAGAAACTGAGGAGTTTGCTAAACACTGTGACTCTGGGCAAATACACTAAGAGAAAACCAGAGAAGTGAATAATTATGAAGGTGGAACATCTCAGATATGAAGTGCATAGCTGGCCTGAACCTCTGTTTCTTACTTTTGAACTAGATGCATAGAGGAGTTGATTGGGTAGATATTACTGCAGTACATTTTCATGCTTTTGCTTAGTCAACACTCAAAGTTTAAAAATAATGAAGGAAGGAAATGGGATTGGCTTGATTTATCCTAAATATTTTCCACATATCTTTTGAGACATTTCCTCTGGCTTTATAAAATTCCATTTTATGTAGATTTAGAAAGCAAATGAATATTTATTTGCACAGTATAATTTGATGCTTCAAAACAACATTTAATCGCATTTTGACTGTCTTGAGTCATAAAATGACAATGAACCATCATAGCTTAAGAAGACATCACACACCCAATGTTTTCTATCAAATGGGTCATGTTGCTTCTTTTAAGCCATGACAAATTAAGATACTATTAGGGGCTGATTTGATAATAGCTGTTATTAAAATGTCCATTTGGTTAGAATAACTATTATTTATGTCCTCTTAGAGTTTGGGATCTCAGAAAAACAATTCCATGCTGGAATGCGGCCATTAAATTGAATTGTTTGGGGGGGGGGGAAGTTAACAAAAAGAGTCAGTTACACACAGTAGTTACTTACCACTCTCGGTGTTTGAAGGCCACAGAAGCAGTCTCTGGCTTATTTTAAAATAAAATGGATTAAGTGGGTGGGAAAATGGGCAGGCTCACAGAAGTGAAGGAAGGCCAACAAAACAGTCCCAGAAAAGGGATAGCAGTCCATGGCACCATGTCTACCCACTGTCATACCCAGTCAAATGGCAGCTTTCAGTGCCATCTCTGGACACTTACCATCACACCAGTGACTTCATGAACCAGACTTTTGGACCAATCATCTCTACTACTGTGAGCCTTTGTGTTACTGCTTGAAGGTTAAAAGTTCTCCGTGTGGTAGGAGCTCCCAGTTAATCATGTGTATGTCACATGCAAATTCCCTTGTTAGACTAAGGAGAAAGTATCCGACCTCCTATTGGCTTCTAGATACAGATACCAACTTAGTCAACAGAACAGTTCCCTCATCAGCATGTTGGTTATTATGTTCTTAAAATTAGAATAAGTAAAATTGTTAAAATATGTACTAAGAGATAGTTTTCATCACAGTTGGGCTCAACCACTTTAAATTTTTATGTTCGTTCTTAACACACACATATGCATATCTATCCCTATAAGGTGACTTCCTATAGAAAATACATAAAAATTTCTACTGCAAGAAATGTTTCTGCAGCATTATTATGTGCCTGCTAATACATCCAAGCATTTTTCATAGACATTGACTTCTACTATTTTTGCATCCCTGGCTTTAGTTCTTTATGGAGCTCTCTCTTTGCCACTCAGGCTGTGAGCTTCTGCCAGACAGTTCATCCTTGCTGCATTTTTAGCACTTAGCCACTGTCCCACACATACTCCCATTATTATGTGTGTCTTGGGTATCTGAAAGATCACACTGTTCACAAAGAAAAGAACAGTACAGCTGGTAGCATGATGGTGAGCATAACAATACCTTGCTGAGGGCAAGGGCTAATGTGCTTAGGATCAGAGGTCCTCTATTGGGCCCTGTGAGGGTCTGGGGGAGGAATGAGAAGTAAGTCTATATTCCCTCTCTAGCTGCCACATACTGTCCCCTTCCACAGTTGGCTTGATTCATGCCTGCATTGGTATTCAGAACTAGGCTCCTTGCTTTTCCCTCTGACCCAAGAAGTGGCAAAGCTTACTCCTTTTCATATTGAGTTGCACTGTCACTAGCTCTGCAAGCATAATTTGAGAGAGCAAGGAACTGATATCGACGATGCCGTTTCGTCTTGGCACAATTCCACAAACATTTGCCCACAAGCCTACTGAGTTGCAGTGGTCCTGATGACACGGAACTCTCTTAACCACAGGGAGCAAACTAACAAGCATCTCATGAGCACCTACTGCCTTTAGAGAAGACAAAACAGTTAGGTCATCCTAAAGGTATCCTTGTTGTTGTCTTGCAGATGAAAAAAATTGAAGGAGATATAAATAGATTACTAAAAATATCAAAACAAAGTTGATACAAACATCTCACCAAAGTGTGATCATCATGTTGAGGAATATTGAAGCAGCAAATTACATAAACAATACTTTGAATATGTAAGTGAGTTATAGCAATTTATCACCATCTATCTGTCTGTCTGTCTGTCTGTCTATCTATATTTATCTCTATATTATCTATCTATCTATCTATCTATCTATCTATCTATCTATCTATCTATCTATCTATGTATTATATACTCTGTCCTATCTCATTACTCCCCTAGACCCTCACAGAGCCCAGTGGAGGACCTCTGATTCTTAGCACACTATCCTATCTATCATCACCCTACTTAACCAATTTCATTATTGTGCATAGAAAAGAGCAATTTTCATTTGATTGTTTTAGAGAGTGGAAAGAAATGGGAGCAGTTGGCTTTGGGGTGAATGTGTCCTTTGGAGAAAGTTAATTGATAACAAAGATTCACTTTGGAGACCAGGGATTATGAGAGAACAGCAAGTGAAAAAGAAAGAGGCATGTAATACTGGGGAGTTTGGAGGGAAATTCAAGCAGGCTGGTGTTATTGGCATATAGATATGAACTTCAAATAATTATACATCCCCCAAATGCTCAGTTGGATATTGAAGGGAAGGAGCTAGTAGTACTTCCATTAAACTTTCACCGATTTCTGTTATGCAAGGAGTGAAACTGAAGGCCTTCTATAGGACAAGCCAACATTCTCCTCTACCACTGAGTTATGTCTCTTGTCATCCGTTCTAATCATATTGATGACCTTTTATAGTCAGAATAATAAATCCTCCTGTAATTCAAGATGTTTCCCATGTGCTATTCAATCTTGTACTCACAATATAGTATGATTGTGTTCTGCTATTACATGACATATGATTATTTTCACTTTCACATATGTCTAGGATGAGGAGATACCAATTTGAAAGGTTTGGTAAAAAGATTGGCTAGGAGCAGAGGAGTTTCAGAGCTTTGTGTCTCTTAGCCACTACTCTCTGCTGTTGCAAAGAGATGGGCCATGTGCTAGAACAGAGAGCTTGCAGTGAGCATAGTTTCATTCTACCCTAAAGACAAACAAGCAAGCAAACAAACAAACAATAAAAAAAAAAAAAGAAAAAGAAAATCTTCTGGAAAATGTTAAAGAATCAAATCTATGCACAATATCATGACAGCTAATTGGTACGAGGATTACAGGAGCATCTGTCAGAGCAGGATCTGTGTTTTAGCCGTGCTTTACATTTTAGGAAGCTCACTTGAAACATGTGTGTGTGTGTGTGTGTGTGTGTGTGTGTGTGTGTGTAAATGACGTCAGTAATAGTGGTAACAACCACAGTGGCTACAGGAATGGATTGAGGCACAAAGACTTAATAGGTAATTTGGAAGTAGAATCCATAGGCTCTGGCAACTGATTTTACGCGGGACTGGGGGAACTGGGTTTGCCTGATATGACCCCTAAATTTCAAAACTACCTGGAACAAAAGTTGATAAACTATTTCTCAGGAAAATTTGAAGGCTCGGCTCTCACTAAATGGTCTGTTGCAACCACAGGTTCTGCAGCTATGGTACCAAAGCAACCATAGATGTGTATAACAATTTGGCTGTGTTTCCATGAAACTGTCCTCAAACCCAGGAAGCTGGCCAGATGTGACTCATGGGCCCTGATTGACTAACTCTTACTCTAGAAAGTGTGAAGACAACTGACATTTGCTAATACTGGGCTAGGCAAGTGACTGGCCACATTCTAGATTTCTTCTTCATGACAACACCATTCAGGTCCTTCACTGGTGAGGCTAGTATGTGTAATATCATTGTTAATACCCTTTTCCATGGTCACACAACTAGGAAATGGAAATGCTAATACTAACTCCTGATAGTTAATATACAAGTCCTTCTTACTTCCCCATGCTGCCTTATATCTGCAGCACTCCCCCCCCCCCCCCCCCCCCCCCCCCCCCCCCGCACCACCCCTAGACAATGGCAAACATTTGTTTTGCCAGATTATTTTTCAGTTTTACAAAAGAGTTTTCTTCTTCAGATTATTGCTTTTAAAAATCTACACATAAAAGGATAGTGAGTCACACACACACACAAAAAAGCCGTCGTTGCCTTTGTTCAGTACAATGGAGTTTATATTGCTTTGTCCAGCTTCTACAAAGTGGGACAGAGAAGGTTTGTTTTCAAGAAATTAGCATCATATTTTTTTCTCTCTGTTTTTTTTTTTTCAACTCCCAACACAATTTTATCTTGGGGATAAACAGTGTTATTTTCATTGCTTCCACTGGAGCACCACATCCAACATTTTCTATTAAAATTTAAATAAGCCACTTCAGAGACAGATGAAGATGTGAATCTAAAATGAGCTGATTCACTAGAATTTGTTCCTGAGAATATGTTATTTGCTCTTATAGCTTATGCAACTGGGTTTCATAATAGAAGCTTTAAAGTGGGCCAGCATCGTGCCTCCACAGCCATTTTATTCAGCTTTCCCCCTAGAATAGCCAGTTGCAGAGGGAGGAAGGAAAAGCACAAATTCTCTCCACCCTCCATCCTGTGGAGATCTAATTATTATTCTAGAAAATTGACACTGTGTTGAAGATACATAGGGTTGTGTTTGGGATCTCCAGGTAGTACACAGCGGCGTGATTTCGTGCTGCTATCCTAGATTTCCAGCTGCACTCCTAGTGTGCAAATTTTTCTCTATTTGTTTTTTCTTCGTAAGAAACAGTTCTCGACAAAGTTGGGATGCATGCGTGGAGTAGGGTGGGTCGTATAAACAGGAGATGAGAGAGCGCAAGATAGGTAGAGTGCTGAGGAAAAACAAAAGCATGTTGAAGCATCAGTTTGGCAAAGTCCCAAGAGCAGAAACTAGATAGGTACAAGTAAAGGGTCTAAAGCTGGGACACTGAGTAAATGATGTCAGCACTAGTCAGGTGAGAAAACTATTGAAGAGGAAGAATAGAGTTATTCTGAGTGATTTCAGAGAAGGGTATCATTCAAGCTGTGTTCTTTACTAACCAGTTCTAAGAAAGAAGAGTTTGTTTGTTGTTGTTGTTGTTGTTGTTGTTGTTGTTGTTGTTTTGGTTGAACAATGATAAACGTAGCTCTCTTTCTGGGTATACAGTCTTGCTTTCTACAGTTTCAGCAACCTATGGTCAAGTACTGCCTGAAAATATTAGATAGAAATTTCCAGAAATAAACATGTTTTGCACTTTAAATTGCAATTCAGGCTAGAGAGCCAGATCAGCAGTTAAGGTTACTTACAGGCTTTAGTTACTGTTTTATTGCTGTGAAGAGACTCCATGACCCGGGCAACTCTTAGAAAAGAAGCATTTAATTCGGGGCTGGCTGAAACTATAGTTTCAGAGGTTAGTCCATAATCATCGTGGTGGGGAGCATAGCAATGTGCAGACAGACAAGGTGCTAGACAAGTAGCTGAGAGTTCCTTGATCTATAGGCATTGAGAGAGGAAGAGAAAGAGAGAGGGAGGGAGGAAAGGAGGGAAGGAGGGAGAAAAAAAGAGGGTGGGAAGAGACAGCGTGGCATGGGCTTTTGAAAGCTCAAGAACCACCCACAAATGACATACATCTTCCAAAAAAGACCATACCTCCTAATTCATCTAATCCTATCTAAGAGTTTTGCACCCTGGTAAATAAACATTCAGATATATGAGTCTATGGAGCTCATTACTATTCAAAACACTATATTCCACTTGTTGGCCCCATTGTTTTGTAGCCACATAATGCAAAAATATGTTCAATAAACTTCAAAAGTCCCTATGATAGTCTCACCACTGTTTAATCTCTCTGAGACTTGTGGCAATCTCTTAACTTTAATCTTCTATAAAGTTAAAATCAAAAAGAATAATTCCATTCTGAGTTCGAGGCCAGCCTGCTCTACAGAGTGAGTTCCAGGGCAGCCAGGGCTACACAGAGAAACCCTGTCTCAAAAAAAAAAACAAACAAAAACAAAAAAAAACAAAAAAAAACACAAAACAAAACAAACAAACAAAATATTCCAACACACAGTGGCACAGAATATACATTAACATTCCAAAAGAGAGGAAAGGGAGCTTAGTGAGGAAGCACTAGATTAAAGCAGCTCCAAACTGAGCAGGGCAAACTCCATATTTTGCATCTCCATATCTGATGTCAAAGGACTCTTCAGATCTTCAATCTTCATCTTTGTGATTACAATACACTTTTCTTTCTTGGACTAATTCCTAACCATTTCTGCAACTTTCCTTGGCAGGTAGCTCACAACTCTGGCATCTCCAACATCTTGGAGTCTCCATCAGAATCCAGGCTTCACTTTCAGAGCTTCATGAAATGATCTGTCTGGGGCTGCATGCAAGGGCACCCCTGATACATTACCAGCCTCAGCTGTTCTCCTTAGTTGTGGAGGAGGGTTCTACAACCCTCTCTTGCATTCTTGACTCTAAATGCAGAACTATGTTCTCCTCCATAGGGTTGGGACTTGGCCTTCTCTTTCAATTACATCTGCATGAGCTTTTCTGTTATTGAAGGTTCCCTTTTCTCCTTGAGCTTTTCTTCAATTCCTTTTCACAAGTTGGCATCTAACCATGGAAGGGTTTTACCCTGAGGTCACTACTCCCTTTATTGCATTTAGCAACAGGCTTTTCTTCAAACTTTTTGTCTCTTTACACATTAGACCTGGATCCAATATTAGCTTTTCTGATGCTCTTGGTCTCCTCACACTGAACATTTTATATTTCTATTTTCCCAGCTTGCTCCATTTCATCATAGCTCTGCATGAGAATGATTACTAATAACCACACAACAGAGTCAATACTAGACTGTCTTGAAATCTCGGCTGAAACCATTAATTCGAAACTCATCAATTTGACCTCAAGCAAAGTTTGAGGACAAAGGCCGAAAGAAGCCACATTCTTTGCCAAAATATTACAAAAATGGTCTTCACCTCTGAAATTTCTTGATCCAGGACCCCACAGTTTAAGTTGTCCTTAGTATAGTCTTCCATACTCCTACTAGGATGGCCCATTAAGCCCTTCTTAATATATCCAACTACTTTTCTAATCCAATCTTCTTTATTTTTCCAACAAACAGCGGAGTGAGAGGCCTGTTATAGAAATACTCCATTCCCTGGTACCAAATTCTGTGTTAGTAATTGTTTTATTGATGTGATGAAGAGACATCACTACCCATTTTTATAAAAGAAATCATTTAATTAAGAACTTACTTACCATTTCAGAGGTTAGTTCATCCATTTTATCATGCTGAGAAAAGCATGGCAATATGTAGGTAGAAATAATGCTAGAGAAGTATCTTAGAGTTGTACCTCCTGATCCATAGGCGGAAATGAGAGAGAATGAGCCTGGCTTGAGTTTCTGAACCTTAAAACCCTTAAAAAAAATCCCCCAGCAAGGCCACCCTTCCTAATCCTTCTAATCCTATCAAAGAGTTCCACTCCCTCTTGAGTGACTAAGCATTCACATCTATCATGGCCATTCTTTATGAGCCTATCATGGCCTTTCTTATTCAAACCACCATACTTGGATTTCTCTTTACAGCATCACCATTATACAACTGTATCACTCCAGGCGACTTGACACCTTGTGGTCTCCATGGGACTCTGCATACACACAGTACATATCAACTCACATAGGCACAAATACATACACAGGAATATAAATAGTTTTATTGCATGGCATTTTGAGAAACATGATTAAGTCTTTAGTTGTCCATTTTGTGTCATGCCCAGTACATGACTTACCTCTTTGTTGAACATATCCACACCATATATACTATCTGTCTGGTAGATATTTACTTACTATTTTATTATAATATTGGCTACTATAGCATAATGGTGCTTACATTTAAATAGTCATCATTTTACTTAATAATTGCTCCAAAATGAAAGAGCAATGATGCTGGTAATTTAAGCATGTGAGAGAGAAGCTGTAAGTGAAATGAAATTTACCAACTCAAGGTGGAAGAAAATAATTATATATATATATGTACATATATACACATATACTTATGTGTATATATGTGTACATATGTATATGTGTATATATGTACATGTATATATATACATGTCATTGGAAGAACCAATCTTCCATCTGTAAAATTGTTAATAAAGAACAAACCCATGTTAGTTTCATTGCTGCAATTCAACCAGCAGAAGCTGTACCTATTCTGTGTTTTAAATGCTCATTTAATTTGAAAAGGGCCTTATATTTGTGTAAGTATATGTAAAGAAGAAAGCAACATATACAGAATTTGAGACTGTATGGTTTCAGATATTCAAGAAGAATTTGAAACAAAAATACTTTTTGTTTATGGGAGAGACTGCTACATATACGTTGCTTTTGGGAGAGGCATACTGATAGATATCAGACTAAAATAATGATTATAATATACAAATACATAAGTGATTGCAGCCTCAGCCATCCTATCTTTTAGCAGTACCCAGTGGTTCTTAAAATTTCTTCTGGACACAGAGAAACCCTGTCTCGAAAAACCAAAAACCAAAAACCACAAAAAAAGAAAGAAAGAAAGAAAGAAAGAAAGAAAGAAAGAGATGGTTATCTAACCCTTTGAAACAAAGATACAGAATCTGGGGCTGGTGTCCTGAGCAGACCTTTGGCACAAACTCTGCAGCCAGTCCCACAACACCCAGAGGAAGCTCCACTCCCTGGCACTCTTGAAACTCTCAGGATCAGAGGTGAGGAGGACCCAACATCTGTCCCAACACCAGGAGTAACTGGGACCTGCAGGACCAGGCACACAGGAACTCTGCCAACAGAGTGGCTCGGGTTCCTTCTGGTCTTTCTGGGCTGGTGTTCCGGGGCAGACCTTGGGCCCAGGCTCCACAACCAGTCCCACAACACCCAGAGGAAGCTGCTGCACTCCCAGGTGCTCTAACAAGCCCAGGGTCACAGGATCCCAGAATCACAGACTGCCTGACTCTGATGAGTTCTGATACAACCAGGATCACAGGAAGGACTGACTCCAGTCAGAATTAGCAAGGGTAGGCAGC
>JADRCD010228302.1:0-26913 GCA_019843815.1 Montemys delectorum | reverse complement strand
AAAGAAAGAAAGAAAAAGAAAATACATGCTATCTTGTCAGAAAAGAAAATACATTTCCTACACAGGCTAGTTCTGGGTGGGGGGCTTGGGAGTCACTAGTCATACTGAAGAGTCTTCTATAGCCAGAGAGGGAAGGCTGCACCCATTAGATGCTTCAGGAGAAGATGCACCCTGAAACAGACTGGGTAAGGTATCCCAGAAAACAGACTGAGTAAGGTATCCCAAAGAGTCAGGAGCTTTGGGTCAAAGCATCATGGGAGCAAGTTGATGCTGAGCTAGGTGAGGGGGATGGGCTGCACTGCCTTTTCATGTCACAGGTATTCTGGATGGTAGCTCCCTAAAAGGCTAAAGGGCTGATTGGTCACAGCAATATGGCTGCTTCTAATGCCTGAGTCTCTTGGAGGCAGCAGGATATGCTGAACTGTCCTAGTTGATGGAAGGCCCTGCTTTGAACTTGGACGTCAGTGTATTGTGTAGGGGCCTTGGGAGGGACCATGGTTCAGTGGTTACGATTGTCCACCTGAGAGGTGGCTGGACTTCTCAGCCACAGTTTGTTAAATTTGCAAATGCCCTCTGGGAACCATCTGGAGGAGAGGTCTATAAACGTAATGTCCGGATTATGAAGGGAATAATGGCAGAATTTCCACTTGCTTTGAACCCACTGACCTCAGCTCTGCTTACTCCATTCACAGTCTTACCAGAGAGGATAGGGGTGGCTGAACAGGACAAGTGTCATTGCCCTGTGCACCCTACAGCCTTGGGGGTGGGGCTGGACTTCAGCTGGGTCTCTCAGATCCCCATGAGCCCTGTTGTGCACAGAGAGAAGCTGGTGATGGTGACAGAGACAGGGATATGGAGGGGGAGAACTAGCCTGGGCTCAGCTGACATTCTGAATCCCTGAGCAGAAATTCTGGAAGGGCAAGTCACCCTTTAGAAATTTAGGAATTGGTTATCCTATATTTTTGTGATCACGATAAGAGGTCCGTTCCCTATGTAAGCTTTCCCAAGATAGTATTTGGATGGAAAGTCCAGAAAGCTTGTTAGCCAGCTATAGGAGCAAATGTGACCCCTGAGGGTTCAAATTCTAAGTGTTCCAAATTCCCTAGGCACAGATGCTGAGCTCTCAGTTTATCCCCAAGACCAGGCCTTCTATCCTGGACAGGTTGGAGGTCTACCTGGTTACACTTCCCAAGCTGATTCTGCCAGCTCCACGAAGCTCCCCTCTCAGGTCTAGAGGATTGCCTGGGATGCCAGTTATCACACCGAAGGGAAGATGCAGCAACTTAACCCCAGAAATTTATCCTGGCAAAAACCAGGAAGTGCTAAAGACCTGTGAGTGCTTTCCCAACTAAGCAGAAAATGGGGTGAGTTGCTGAACGTCCTTGACTACACAGCACTTATATAAAATATGCATGCTGGTGGAGATGTTTTCGCTAACAATGCTCTGGGAAATTACATTAAATTTCAAAATGATCCCCTGCTTTCCCCGCATCGCCCACAGAGACTGACACCAACAGCGCCATTAAGCAGAGGTAAAGTAGCCGTCTTGTTACTGCTGCCTTTACGAGAGCCAGGGATCAAATATTTTTTCACAGTTTTATGTGGATAGTTTCATGAAAATTGATCAGGTCTAAAAAGTCACAGTCCAAATGAAGCTAAGGTTAAAGATAATTTATACATGATATTCCTAATTTTATTCCGAGCCCTTTTATTACTATGCAGGCCTTTATGACTTTAAAGAAAATGTCAGTAGCGGCAAATGACATTGTACTGAATAATCTCGTTATGAGGGACGAGACATTTAAAACTATTCCTAGCTGGTGTCGCTGAGTTCTGCTGAACGCACACTTTCCCTGAGCCTAACTGTCCAAAATTCCCGGCTTGGTTTTAAACCCTTTTGGGGTGGACTGCCATGTGGAGTCCCCATCTGTACTCTTCCCAAGCTGTCCTCAGATTTAAATTTTCCTTGGGTTTCCTTTATTTTTATTTTTTCATTTACCTGCAGGAGACAGAAACTCAATGCCATTAGCAAATCATATTCTTAATGCAGTCCTGAATCCTGTTCATATGGCTGGCCCTGAATCCCAGCACTGACTGCAGGCTGCTCTGCTGGGCGTGGGAGACCAGATCTAAACTCAGGCAGGCAGTGTCTGCAACTCTAAGACTTCAGGTGTCCCTCAGATCCTTGCTATGTCTAAAGTCACAGATGCTTGCAAACTGGCTTCTCACTGGAGACTCGCCTTTTATAGATTTCTTAGAAGGGTAAATAATAAGGAGAGTCTCCTCGGGAGACAGACTAGCATGGCACAGCGCTGTGCCACCCTCTGTCTAAGACCTAACTCTTATCACAGCACAGGGTGTTGCGGTCCGGGTACAGCCAGATAAAGTCAACTTCCCAAGAGAAATAACAGCAACTAGGCTTCACTGCAGTTCCCACCTCTCAGGATAGGGCAAGAAAGCTCAAATGTGCAAAGACTACTTGATTGTGGCTTTTTCTTGGGTACCATCTAACCCTGGGATTGCATCTTCTCCCTCCTCCATTGTGATCCCTCTGGTCAGCAGTGCTGCACACCATTGCATAAGAACAGGTTGACAGTCAATCAAGTGGACTGACAGTGGCTCTTCTGACAACTCCAGACAGCACCATAAAAACAAAGGTAAAGACAGGTCCCTGCACATTCACTGTCACTCACACCCTGCAGGTCTCACTCCAACCTAACAACCTTTAAGACAGGGGAGAACCTTTCCTCATTTCCCATTGGGGAAGGCATAGCTTGGGGAGCTTCAGGCAACCCATGTGACATGGTGGCCACATGCTCGGAAAGGAAGCTGAGAACATCCCTCACGGGGCCACTGCAAGTAATGGCAGATACAGCATACAACAGAAGTTCCCAGTTGCCTCAAAAGGAAAATTGTGATACTCTCGAAGCAGAGTCAGTCCTAACCACTTTATACAGTCACCAGACAACAGGGAAGAGAATCCCTGGCAGAATTCAGCCACCTTATCAGAACTGTATCTTGCATTGTTGCCTAAGAACAGGGTGAAGAGCATAAAATGTCTGTCCAGAGTGATGGAGATTTCTGTCTCGGCTTGCCTCTCACTGAGACTTCAAGTGTCAACCTAGCAGGACAATTCAGTCAGCAGGCACATTAAGTGTGTGCCCAGAAAAGCTAGGGTGAGCACATATACTCAAATACATGCATGTGCAAATATGCACACACTCGTACACAAATATGCACACAAGCTTCCATATGACTGGTACACACATGTTCTTTAACTGCTTGTGGTGGAGGGTATGAGGGTCAAATCTGGGCTGTAGATTCAGAAATTCCAAATGGAGTATCTTGCTTTGGTCTCCTGTCTGATCAAAAAAAAAAAAACTTGTTTGGTCCACCTTGTGGGGATGCTTGTAGAGGTGAGAAGCATCCCACTTCCTGTAAGTATACAGGTGTTGTGTGAAGAAAAGAGAGGGAGACCTTAAGGTTATCTCCTGGGACACCGTCCCCCCTAGAGCATCCTTCGGCCCCCCAGATGTTTGTGTGGAAGTTTGCTGGCACTACCAATTGGAGATGTGTCCCTGATGAGTCGAACAGGCACTGGCCACTCATCTACACACTGAGGCATCTGAGTAGGAAATCAGAGGTCTTCTTAGGAAAACCACATCCTGGATGCTAATTTCCTTTTCCGCAACAAAGTGGAAGACCAATTAAAGGCAGAGAGTGATTCTGCCAGGGGTACTCCCTCTCCTCAGCACTTGTTCTCCCTCCACCCCCAGGCTCCATCTTCCTGGACCAATGATGGGATTTGCTTCATCAAATATGTGCTGTGAAGTCCCCTTCGCATCATCGATCGGCTCTATGAGGCCATCCTCCAACACGTCCGCAGATGCTGTGAGCGTCTAGCAGAGGCACAGGATCCAGTGCCAAATAGGAAGGGAAGGAAATTAACGGATGCTTCAAAACCTGGCAGGAAATTTAAATGCCAGTGCTTTTCTGGGGCAGGCCCCACTGGAGCCTCTCTGCTCCAGCTGGACTGTCCTCCTGCCCAGTTCCTGTCTGGCCTTGTCTCTCTTGTACATGCATCCAGCGGTGACTCACATTTGTTTCCTGGGCCTGAGCACCTAGGCACTGGGGAGGGGAGAAGTCTTCTGTATCCAGGCTCTTCAATCTAATCTGCTCCCTGTGGGGGAGGGAGAGGGAGAATCCTTTCCATCCTAGGAAGTAGGCGGTCAAGCAGGCTCCTGGGGGCTCAGACTGTCAGTGCCGCCCACCAAACACAAAGTAATGATATGGCCAGCCCACAAGGATGCAGCAGCTTTCAAGTGCTGCTATGCAAAATGCCCCTTGCCACTCTAGCAGTGAGTTTGGGTCTCAGAAGAACAGACAGCATCACTGGTTTCTGAACCATGGGAAACTCTGTGCATTTGATCATAGGGTGAATGTCCAGAACCTCACCGTGCTTCCTTTTAACCAACAGCTTTGTGAGCACAGCTTTCCTGCCATTTAACACACGGAAGTGTTGACATTTGCAAGAGAGAGGGGTCTCCACTCTCCAAATTAAAAACGAAATAAAATCTATCAAGTGGTTGAGCCACAAGGTAAAATCTAGACTTGCTGTTTTGCTCTCTGGCTGCAGTCTCTTATCCTATTATACTGTAGGTCCTGGCTGACAGACAGACACAGATATGCTGCAGGCTTCTCTCATTCCTCATGGAAACCTAAGTCTTCGACCAATGAATTAATAAGCCAAAGGGCCACCCTGGGTCTAGGTCAAGAGGCTAAAACCAGAGAGTAGAAAGTGGGTATTGATGAGCAAGCGATTGACTCACGGAGTTGTTGATGAAGACCAGGGTCAGGGTGGGGAGAAAATTGCTTATGAATACACAGAAAGCCCAGCCCTACATGAGGACCCCCTGCACAGCTGGAGGAGGGGACAGGCGAAGTTTGCTCTTGGAAGGCTTGCTCTCAAATACAGCTAACATTCCTCGACTTTGCCGGAAAGAGCTGGAATTAGGTTATGAACTGAACAGACAAGTAGAAAGCCTGTGAGACAGGCTTGTTATGTCAGCTAAGAAAGCTTTAGTCAGCACAGGTTTATCTTACCCAGAGGATTGGAAAGGTGTGTGGTCGTTCACTCTCACCCCTATGTCCAGGAAAGCTCAGAGATAGGTCAGAACTTCCTTATAAGGCACACAGAACCCAGTGTGCAAGGGAGCCCCCACCCTCCCCGGGACCTCACTGTAGTGATTGACTGTTGGATCTGTGAGCAGGGACCTTGGCCAGCAGCGAGGCAGTCCTTGTGTACTTCCCAGGGCAGGTCTTCTTCTGGGAAGCCTCATACAAGGGGCAGCACCATCCCAAACTGTCTTCTGGGAAACTTTACACTTTCCCTGTGAGGAGGGCTTCGAAGCCGATGTGGTCCAACCTCTCAATGCATACAGGGACACAAAGCCTGGAGAGGAAGATGGATGTCCAGAAGTTCTCCGCCATAGCCTGGCTGCCTGCATTTATCACAGCTCATAGATAGTCTCTCTGAAGCACGTGTGCCTCTGCCAAAGTGGAGAGCCCCACAGCCAAGGAGACTTTTGCAAGATGCTGGGACAGCATGACACTCCCTCCGAACCCCCTCTTGGTGCATATTAATTATGCACAGCTGTGGGTTTTATTATAACATCTCACACACTTACGTACATAATGGATTTTGATGAGATCCACACACAGTCTACTCTCTCTCATTCCCTTCCCACTCCTGCAGACCCCTTTCCTCTTCCTACCCAAGGCTCCTCATTTGATTCTGTGATTTCGTGACAAGGGCTGCTTACAGGAGTGCTGAGTGAGGGGCTACTCACGGGAGCATGGGTGCCTTACCAGTGAATACCACCAAAAATATTCACTTTTTGAGAAAATGTCTCTAGGCAGCCAAGGATTTTGCTCTAGACCAAGATAGTAAGGAATGGTGGCAGCTGCCTGGAGCCACAGCCTGTCCCTTTATCTTTAACCTCAGAGGTCCTTGGAGTCCACCATTAGCATGACCAGAGCCTGCTTCCTTTCTCCCACCCACAAAGCCTATCTTCCTCACAGCCCCACACTGGGGAATGCAAAGAGAAGATTCTCCAAATGCTTTATGTTTGCAAATGTATGACCAACCAGGAGGGGTGTCAATTTACATCAGAACTGAGGTGGGCCTGAAAGGTCTTCCTGGTGTGATAGAGTAGAAGCTCTTTGATAGGGACATTTTGTACCCAAGACTGCTGTGAAAACTCTGGGCACATGGACAAGACTAAATCCATAGCATTACTGGAATCAAAACCAAATCCAAATTGCCTCTGCTGATGTTCTGAGCTACGTTGTACCCAGGACCCATCCCACTCAACATGGAGGGAAAACTTTCCTATTCTCTCTCTCGTGTGTGCTCAAGTGTTTGGGATGAACTCTTGTGGTATATCTAAAGTTTTAGATATGTCAGAAAGCACACACAGAGAGCCATGTAGCAGAGTGCCAAAGATAGAGGGTAGGCCATAGTCTTTGTTCCGTCCCCTGTGGGTTTGAAATTTCTCACGGTAATAAGATGGGGAAGGCTACGTAATTCAGACAAGTTCAAAGTGCAGGCTGTATCAAGTGTCTGATTCAAAAGTCAAGGTTCTGAGCAATCTATGTTTGTCCAGCACTGATTGCCCTGACTCACTTCAGCCCAGGTAGCCTGTGAGATTTATCATCAAGCTTCTGTGCCACCTATGATAAAGTGGTCAGTAGCAAATAGAATTCCAGATTCCTGGACAAGGCCTCCAACATCACAAGCACAGACAGGTCTCTACCGCTAACAAAGCCATCTCTAAAGTTAGGCTTTAGACCTGCTAGTGTTTTACCAGAGTCATCCTTTCACTACAAAAATGCTCACCAAATGCTGTCCTATGTGCAGTAAACATAGATTACAAAAATAAAAGTAGGAGATAGAGCTCAGGGGTGGAGCATTTGCCTGGCATACACAAGTCTACCTTCAGCATTGAAGAAACAGGATGGGGAGAGACTGGTGTTCATGGTTACCAAGTGTTGTCGCTCATCTCAAACATGAAGAGCAAAGGCTGAATAATTGCATCTGCCCCCAGGGCATGAAAATGTATAGAGAAAAAGATCTGAGGATCTGCCCACCTATTTTTTTTTTCCAAGAATTTGGGATTAGAGAAAAAGAGTCACTTTATGAAAATACCTAAATGTATGGCCATACACTCTCCACAACCTAACCTAGAAAGAACCCTAGAGGCTAGGGAGAGAGCTCAGTCAGGAATGTGCTCATGCCGCAAGTGCAGTCCCCCAAACCTGTGTCTGATGATTAGTATTAACTGTCAGTTTTCCAGGATCTAGAATTTTCTGTGAAGTGGGCCTCTAGAACACCCATGGGGGATTGTCTACATTAGGCAGGCTTCTGAGCAGGCCCACCATGGGATGTTCTTAATTACATTGATACAAGAAGTCCCACCTTGACAGTGAGCATAACTATTCTGTGGGCACGTAGAGAAAGCAAGCTGAGCACTAGCATGCGTCCATAGCTCTCCACTTCCTGAGTGCAGATGCAATAGGATCAGCCAGATTCCTGTTCCTTATACCGTGCCTTCCTTACTGCCACCATGTCTTCCTGACCATGATAGGGATAGGCATGATAGAACTGCTAGCCAAAATAAATGTTTTCTCCCTTCAGTTGATTTTGTCAGGTTCTTTTTTCCCCACACAGCAAAAGAAAAGTAACTAAGATAAGTCATAAAGAAAAAAAGAACAGAGATGAACCTGGGTGTGGCAACATGCCTTGTTACCTCAGTGCTTCGATGGAACAAAGAGGTGAGTTCCTGAGGCTCGCTGGTCAGCCAGCCTAGGCTCTCGGCGGGTAGAGGCCAGTGAGACAGATGAGTCCAAAACTAGGTAGAAAAATGCCAAAAGAAAAACAACCAAAGTTGTCTCCTGGCTTCCACAGTGGCATTCACACCAGTGCACTCATGTACACATGAGAATGTGCGTGCACACATACATTAAAAAAATTATAGTATTCTTTACATGTACCATCTCAAAAAGAAAGGAAGCCAGTTTGACAGGAATGTAAGGAAGTAGCCAGAAGTGAAAAAAATCATAGGTGCTCAGAGTCTAATTGCTAATTAGTTGATGAGTTATATATCCTATAGGATTTATTTATAGGAGTCTGTAAGTCACCCCAGCATATACTAGAAATAGATACAATTCCATCTGCCCATTGTATTTCAATGACACTGGAAAAAAAATCACGACACACATAAAAAAGTAAAATAAAATGTGTTCCTCACTTGTCCAGTCTGGAGTTAAATAAAAATAAAATCCAACAAGCTGGCAAGCATGAATAAACAACCCAAATACCAAGACCTCCTGCTCTGATTTTGGACCAACTTATGAGTGGAAACATACAGGAAAATCTGAGCTTTCTGTGACTGTCCAAATCCTGAAACACTTTGACATTGTGTGGAAAGCAGCCACCAAGAATCTCAGACGGTCAGGGAGGGCAACAGGTTCCCAGGCAGGGACAAGCAGCAACATGGGTCCACTTCAGGGAAGCCACCTATCTTGTTCAATGATCCTGGGTCAGCAAACGCGGATGGCACCTGGCCTTCAACATTCATTTCTCCACGATGCATAGACTGAATGTAGGAAGGCTGGCATTGAAGTCACAAATCTCAAGTTCTTCCCTAGCCCTGTGCCCTCCCTACCTGGAAGGAAAAGGACTCTTCTCTTCTTCAGTTTCCCAGCGCTGGGAGAACACAGGCATTCCCAAACACAATGCAAGGCATTAGAGCATGCATCAGCAAAGGCTTTCCATCAGCAAAGGCTTTCCATCAGCAAAGGCTTTCTTGGTGCAGAAACTGCACTAAGTCTGTGCTGGGAAATTCCGTTAGATTATTTGAATATTCAAATTCAATTTTTTAAAATTTCAGATTTTGGTTGGCTTAACTGTACTCTCTTGATTTTATGTAGCCTAATTCCCTATAATTTCATCCCATCAGTTCTCACATGCTTCTGTCCCAGGTCAGCCTGAGGTCATGTGTGGACTGGCTAAGAGTGGTCATCACTATTACATTCCCCTGGCTTCTTTTAAGGCTTAAAAAAGGAAGAAACTTTTGCCTCCTCTAAATGCAAATCTTCCTGGGAACACTATGCCTAATCTCCTACAACTAATTAATCTGCTGGAGCTGATGAAATGTTACCTCTGCATTTTTTTTTGTTCCTTGTATACAATTATTGTAACAGTGGTGAATTAATCAATATTCCCAATCCAACTGTAAAAACAATCAAGAAAAGCAGTGCTTCTCAGGAAAAAAAAAACCAACAACAAACCACCAAATAATATTTATTAACTCTGCCTCAACCCACAGCAGAAGCAAATGCCGTTCAGGCATTTTCTGCAAGTGTAATAAGCAAACTCGGATACATGATGGAGGTGGCATGTGCCAATAATTTCGCCATTTTACACTGCAGAGTAATTGAAGGATTTAATGAGAAACAAACCAATAAAAATAAATAGACCATGCTAGAGGAGGAGAAACTGATCTGAAATGGAAGTTGCTCCATTGTGAGTTGAGACTTTTTTGGGGGGGCTTAGTTTGACCATGGAGAGGGTGGTGTGGGGGTGGGAAGGGTGCACAGTATCAGGACAAGAAATTCTTACCCACGTTTTCAGAGAAAAGACTAGAATGTTTTGTTCTAGAGTCACTGTAACTTGTTGAATGGAAATGTGGTCCTCCTGTTTCCAGCTATCTTATGCATCTTTCCTGAGATGCCCCAGAAAGACAGGGACACTGCTGGTGGCCAGGGAACTGTAGGTCTTGCTAATGGTTTCCAGACTGAAGTGAACTTTGCCCAGAGTGGTGTCCCATGGGAAGTATGGCCCCATGGACATCCCCAGTTGGCTTTTGACTATGAGTTTAAGGAGTCTGCTTTTCCCTAAAGCATCAGATACAGCAAAGGGCATGATGCTCAAGAGGACCAGTCCCAGTTTGAGACAATGGTACTCTTTAAGTATGGATAGGTAGACACTGAGTTCCATCTACACCTACCTGTATACATGGATCAAGGGCGAGCTGGGCATGGCTCCTGCCTGTAGAGATCAGGTCAAATTGAGAACAGAGACTAGATCCTGCTATAGGGAATATGATGTGCAGTTCCCTGGCCATAAAGCAGATGTGCTCTTCTGGAAAGAGAAGGTGGCAGGATCTGCAGTGGAAGAACAGTGTGAGCAAGCAGGCTCAGCTGGATGGGTGCACGGGATACAGGAGATCATCAAGGCAGGCAGGGAGGTCCTAGCCACAAAGCTGAAGACCTCCAGGAACAAAGCAGATCTCGGGAAGCTCAGCCAAGGCTAAGTCAGGTCAGGGAAAGGCCAAGCTAAGACCTCAACAGAGGAAGAAACGAGGGAAGATGAACCCCAGCTCTGTACACAGGTGAGACATGGTGGGGCCCTTCCAGAGACCTAGGCTTTCCCTGTTTTGTACACTGTGACAGGGAGTCCCCAGCCTATTACTAAGCCAGAGTTGTTACTCAGCTACACCTCACTGGGCAGCCGGGCTGGGGAACATGTCATCTTTGCAGGGACTTGCCTTACTGTCCTGTACACCTTTATGTTAGAAAAAGAGAACACCTTGACTCTTAGTTTTCTTTAAATCCAGAGAATCTAGCTTACCATGGTTTCTTTAAGAGATGCTATTCTTTACTTCTCTATTCTTAGACCTTAACATCCAATATCTATTGAAAACTGAGATCACATGATTGGGAGAGTGCTCAGAGAGCAAAAGAGTAGCTGCATGGGTGCTCAGAAAACAAGGAAAACAGAAGATGAGCACAGACAACCATGGAATCCTTCCCAGTTCCCAGGCATGTGGGGCCAAGCAATAGTCAGGCTTCTGCTCCCTGATGGAAGATAAGCATTTCATTTTCAAACAAGTTTCAAGTGAGTTTCTACTAACACCTGACACACTGGGAACAAGGATGCTTCTATTCACACTCTTGGTGAGCTTTGAGACAAGAGCACCCCCATCCAAGAACAGTTCAAGCTTGCCTGAGAGCTGACAACTGGAAGACCTCTTCTGCTACCTACCTCTCTATATGACCACTGCCCTGATATGAGGGTGTGAACTGAGGGTCTATAGGACCTACTGAACTTACCAGGAAGTTTCTGAACTCTTGGTTCCTTCTACTGCCTCTGCCTTTATCATATTAAGAGGCAGTTTTCTCCTTCAGCAACTCAAGTGGGTAAAATGATGACATGAGAAGAGGAAGGCAGAAAGGCAGGAAGCCAGAGGGGATGAAAGGAGGGAGGAATAGAACTTATGAGGAAGGAGTAGAGGGACTCAGTTAATAGGCCTTGACCTAATCTATGAGGCCTCCTGATGCCCAGTGTCCTCTGAAGCTTCAATCTCTAAGAAATGGGAGTGACCATAAATGGGCCCAAATCTCAGTACAAAAAAGCCCACATCTCAAGATTTAGGGGTAAATACCCACACTGCCATGAACCTGGGATGATGACAGAGTCACCTGGCAGAGAAACACATGCTGCTCTTTAATTTGAGAGCATGGATGGCTTTAAGTGACAATACCAGGGTTTTTCTTTAACAGCACAAGAAAAGATGTACTTCTGAGACCAGAGCCCAGGGGACTGACTTCCTTGGGATAACACAGCTCATCAGTAATAACCTGTCTCTATCCTACAGTCACCTGCCCCATTTCCCACACTCCTCAAGTCACATGATAAGACTAAGTGTCTTCCTGCACAGGCAGATATTCCAGGATAGATAGTCAGGCTATACACTAGTGCTTGAGGACCTAAGTACTGGTCTTGCCTCCCACAACTCCCTGTTATGGATGTCAGCTTCCCCATCTGTAAAGTGTCAAGTTAGTGAAGGCAGAGATATGATAGCTGAAGTTACTGTGAATGCTTGGTGCTCCACAGCCTGAAAATGACCCTGAGGACATTCAGTACCTGCCCTCTTCAGTACCTTTCTACAGCGGAAGAAGGAAGATCTACTTTAGTTCAGCACTTCAAAGCATTTTGTTCACATTCCTTGACTCGGTTGATTCTGGGTCCACAATGAGAAGAATACTATGGGAATGTGTGGCAGATGCTGCTCACATCCTGATGAACAGTAAACAGAGACATACAGGAACCTCCCCAAAAACACAGTTCTAAAGGACACTCCACCAAGATGCATGTCTCCAACTAGGCTCTGCTTCTCATGTTTACAAAACTTCCCCCAGTGGAGCCAACAACAAACAACTCAACCTTCAACATACGGACCTTCTGGGAGGAACTCTGCATATTCAAGTTATAACCCAAGGAAAAATGGGCCATTCTCGTGTGTGGAGTAAGGCAAAGAGCCATCCAAAGGAGTTTTCTGAGAGAGGTGCCCTCCCCCACCCACAGATTTGCCACAGGCACAGAGAAGATGGAAAACCATGGACCACAGATCAAATAGGTCTCTTCAGCCATGCTCAGCTACTGGGGACAGCTCCTGGGCAAGTTTGGCCATCTGATTTGGGTTTCAATAGCACACTTACCATGCTAGGCTGGTCAGGGACTTTAGCTCCAATGGTGAGTGACAGAAAAGTCACCAGGGAGCAGCCTTTGAGAATCAAGTGCCTGCAGAGACTGGACAAGATGGGGCTGGAGTGTGACAGCAGACCCAGAGCTCCCATGGAATGACTCGCTGGCTTGGAGCCTGAAAACTCTCAAAAAAGATATCTACCATGGATATTCCAAATCAGAGCCTCTGTCCCAGAAATTGGGCATGGGTTCTGAGGAACAGGAATGGATCAAACTCTGAGCAAGTTGCTTTGTGAAGTCCAAACCATTGGACCTCCATTGTGTCTCCCTGCCCAGAGAAAGGCTGCTGCCAACAGAGCAGCTTGGAAACCTCCATGAAAACACCACAAGTCACCAGTGCATTGGCTTGAGGGCCTAGGTGGTGATGGCTAGTAGGCCGTGCTAGGCTTCCTTCCCAGCTGTCCTCAGCCCCCACACCAACAGGCTGAGTCTCTGAGCTGGTATCCTCCTCATGGCTCCTGGTCTGCAATCCCAGGCATCATCAATGGATGCCAGTGTGCAAAACATAGCACGGAAGTAAAGCTGACTTCTCCAAGCTCGTTAGTGGGGAAGCCCAGCCTGAACAGAGCTGACCCCACAAGTTAGCGCCTGGCATTGACCTCTGTCCTCATGTGCTGCCAAATGAGCCCATTGAGATGAGAGCATTAGCAAACTTGAGCAGATGCATGTCAAAATCCCTGTGGAAAATTCAAACACAAAACTAATAATAAGTCATTAGTCCACACCAGCGTGGACTTTAAAAACTATTGGCATTGCGATATCAATTCCAGCAGGGGTGAGCTTTATGGGTAAGAACATTTTTATTATCATACTTTAAAAATTCTACCTTTCTCCACCAGCTACAATTGAAATTTCCATTTAGTGATGTGTTTACCACTCCTCTTAGCATCCTGAGTCCGAATCAGCAGAGAGCTTGGCACACATGCCAGCAAGACACACAGAAGGAGCTCGTCCATCCCATGTCCAGTGTGATTGTCTTCTAATGAAATGGGCCATAAGCTCTCACACGTGCCTGGCTTCAGTAATAGAACTGAAGTGAAAGTAATTGCCAAGCACAATCATAGTTTACATATTAGTTATTGTAGAACACAAAAAACTGAAGGACCACACTGGGTTAAATGCAATTAACACTGCCGGCCTGGTGTGGGCCTCCTGGGAGGGGCTCAGTCCGGCTGTTACTGCTTGAATCTTGATGGAAGGAAAAGAAATTGTACTGTTGCCTCCACTGCAGGAACTGATGCTTTCTGAGGATTTGAGCAGCACCGGGCCTCTGGACAAAGGTAATACACGATGAACCCTTGTTTTCTAAAAGCTTCCTAGGTGCATGATTTCAGGCGTGGAACATCACACATTAAGAGGCAAGCACATTGGCATCAATTTGGTGGCACATGCCTATAATAATAGCTACTCAAGATATAAACTTTATGACTTGCCTGAACTAAACAGTGAGCTCAAGGTCAACCTAGGCAACTTGCTGAGATGCCAGCTCAAAAAATTAAAAGAGTAAAAGGGGAAGGTGAGGAATAGCTCAGTATGTAGAAGGCTCTGGGTTAAATCCCTAGCAATCCATGTGTGTACACACTCGCATGAGTGCGCGCACGCACACACACACACACACACACACACACACACACACACACACCACTACAAAATAAGCCTATTTGGACCAATGTAGAACCCAAAGAAGTCTTCCTGCTTTGTGTGGGATCCATGGATAAGTGGGAAATTGGGGGAGGGAAGGCTGAGGGCTAGAATGGGAAGATAATGTTTTCCAAAGATGTAGAGGCATAGTTCACCAGGAAGGAGGGCTGAGACAGAGCCAGCAGCACAGGCAATCACAGATTTACATACTTCCCTCCACTTTCCACATGTGCTCATCTATGAGCTGGCCCTTGGCATTTTTAAGGGACTGTGATGTTTGGGTGGCAGCGGAAACCCCATTGCTATAGGCAAGGCAGGGAAAGAAAGAAAATGAGGTCCAAAAGAACAGAGGTTAATTGTGGGGGAAGAAAAAGGAGAGTCAGAATAGTCACTGGAGAAGACAGGTTATTTGGACCTGAAGAGACTTCATGAGAATTTTATGTCAGCAGGCAACATTCATGAAGACCCTGGGCAAGCTTTGAACCATGTGATTATATGATCCTGATTGGACAGGATTGCTCACGGCCAAGAGACCACTTAAGAGGCTTAGCAGGATGTAAGGATGGTGTAGCGTTTCGATAGGACAAGCAGGTAGTAATGGTAGCCAGGAGAGGTGGGCCTCTGATAAAGGAGACTGAGGTGGTCACTTGGATGACAGAGGAAGTCAGAGGAAAGGAAACAAGTTGGGGACCAGGTTGGACAGAAAAAAGGCACAGATGGTCAAAGCAGCCACTTTGTCCAAAGTACCCCTACTTCACAGGTAAGAAATTGCCTATCTGCAATCTCAGTACTCAGAGGATTGAGGCAGAAGGATCACAGTTGAAGGCCACCATCAAATCAAGGACTGGGAAGTGACTCAGTGGCAGAACAATCACCTGTCATGATGGAGGTTCTAGGTTTCACTTCAGTGGGGAAGAGGAGGAGAAGAAGGAAGAGGGGGAGGAGGAGAAAGAGAAGGAGAAAGATGGAGGGAAAGAGGAACAACAGCTACATACATATTAACTGTCCAGTTATAACATTAAATTCCGTTCATAAAGAAAAAGGTCCCAATTTTTATTCCCCCCATCCCCAACATTTATGTGACTTTGTAGAATAGAAAAATAACATATCACACACCTAAGGAATTTTTACAAGCTTTAAAAGTCTGACACTCTCCTTCACTGTCCGCAGTTCTCCCTTCTTTGAATTGTCCGGTTTTCTTGATCGTGTAGGACAGAAGCTTATTACTCCAAAAGGCAGCCTTGGAGTCTTATATTCTCTGTATGAAGATACCGAGGCTGACCCTGGAGTGTTGAGTTAGCCCCTCTTATCCTGGAAGCCCTCACCACCTCCCAGGAAGATCCTTTCTCTATGTACTGGTGACTTCTTGCTGACTGGCTTAGGTAAGAGGTGAGACTACTGGGAATCCTCTGCTATTTCACTTTGTGACAGTACAGAAGAAAGACCCTGTACACAAAGACTATCAGTCAAACCCCCAGGGAATTCCTCAGTCCAGGCCACACGTCCATTCATGAAATCAATAAGCCAAGTCAGTCATTTATTGAAGCCAATATTGATTGAAGATCTTCAACATGCCAGATAGAGTCCAAGCTTTAGGGACACGGGAGTGAACATGACAGAACAACTCTGAAGTAGTTTAAAGAGTAATGGGGAAAGGCCCACAAGTGAGAACCAAGCAAACAGAAACTAACAAACAGGCCAAGCCTGACGTCCAATGATCCACTAAAGTCATCCCGGGGGCCCCTGAAGGAGATGGAATTTCCATTTTCAAAGCAACAGACTAGCATGCGTGTAGCAGGTCAGGGATGGAGGGAATAAAAATGTGGAGCTTTTCCCTCATGAGCTGGATTTAACATTATAACTGAGCAGACATAATGAAAATGCAGAATTGAACAAAGTTCTGATTTGATAGTTTCCCAGTACCAAATAGGGCTATTCCAAGAGCCATGGACCGGAGAAGCTTCATTCTAGCACATTTCTGCCCTGTGCATTCTTCCACTTCAAAGATGCTCAAAAAGAATCAAAAATCACTTTTCCACCAAAGTTGGGTCTGCAGCTCTGCTTGCACCCAGACTCCTCCTGGTCACTCATGTGGACCCTCCAAGCAGACGAACCCTGATGCCAAGAGCTTGCTTGTACTCCCTCTGGCATCCAAGAGCTTGACACAAGGCTTGGCACACTGAGTGCAATCCAAGTTCGTTCATTCAAGGAGTGATTCTAATGTATTAGAATTGCTAAAAACGAGTATATCAAGTCATAAGGAATTAAGATCCAATATTAAAAGATATAAACAGTGGTCTATAGGCATCTGTTCCTTGAGTAATCTTTCTTTTTAGCAAATTCAGTGAGACTGAGTCAGAGGCATTCCTAAGACTTGATGTTAGGTGTCTTAGGTTTCACAGGTCATTAAATTGGCCTTTAGTGACTGTTAGTGGCCACAAACTGGGAAAGTCTTAGTCATTCTGACAACATTTCAGTCACTAGGGTCTTCTGTGCCCTTCCTAGAAAAGAGCCTTCTCATCTCAAACCTCCATACTGTGTGGTAACCTCTTAAAGTCAACGTTGTTCCCTATCTCCATTGTAGCCCAGAATGCTCAGAACTAACAAGAACAGTGAGTGACCCAGTGGCTTATTGTCGCAGATTTCAGAACTAAAGAACTGAAGAAGCATCAACAGTATGGGACATTATGTGTGAGCTAACTAGAGTCTACTCTTTCAATCCTGACTTGCAGTCTCTTATACATCTCTGGACAGCTCCTCCTCTCCTATTGTATTTAAATAGATCCTAACCAATACTGAGCCAGAGTGACAAGGAACAACTGCATCAAGAGTGCAAAACAGGGCCCCTGTGAGCAAAGATGCTGATAATGGCCCTCAAACAGAGGATGTCATATAGACATTGGCTGATCAACTTCAGGTGTTGCAGTGGTAAACCCAGCTCCCTGATGATGGATGTGGTAGATAGCTACAACAGATATATGGGTCATCTAACAGATTTGTAGGTCAACAAGAGTAACTCAGGGAAGATACATGCTCGGCCCCTACATAGGAGTTCATTATTTCCAGACCTGACTCAGGTCCACACTATATTTCAAAGGCTTCTGTTTGGAAGCATGGTTTTAATATGGTACCCCCACCCTCTCATGGAAGGTCTTGCCGACATCTTGGTCAAGTCATGCTCATTTATTAATATCAACTCCATTCTTTCTGCATGAAAGAAAACTCTCCTAAAAATAAAGACAGACATGTTGCCATTGAAGGGGTAATAGGCAATAGTAACTTTGTTTATCTGGGGGAGGGGGTGTTCTCTTCCATCGGTCAGCCACTCACACCCCAACCTATCTTTTTGAGGGCATTCAGGAGGCAATGCCATTGAAGTGAAGGTCAGTTTTGACAGAGATGACAAAAAATGCAGTTGGCCTTGATCAAGGATATTTTTCTTGTGACTGAAAGGGAAGATTCAGACTCATCACTCATAATGCCACCCACCTCAGTGTACATACCATTCTCACTGTCATCTCAATGTCCCCATCACTCATGATGCCACCTCAATGTCTTCATCACCCATGAAGTCACCCCAGTACTCTTATCACACACAATGTCACCACAGTAGCCACATCACCAATGACATTACCACCTGCGGCTCATATTTGTGCATAGCTCACAACTCCACATGGCCAACTTGGTTAGTAACTGTGTGATTCACCCAGGAAGGAAAAGAGCTCAGAGCCAACCCCAAGTGGGATGTTTCTAGCAAACACCTCGCTAGAAGCACAGGGAGCAGGAGGTAGGCCACACATCTCACTCATAGATGGAGGAGGCTACTCAGAGTTGGAGAAAGTCATTGATTTTCTTATATCCCAGAGCATGCCAGTGGAGCAGGATCAAGGCTAGGTCTATAAGCCTAGAGCACAGATAAATCCATCTGATGCATGGGCCTCCTTAAAATCTGCATTCCAAAGAAAGCTGCTCCCTGAGCCCTAGAGAATACCAGGAGAATCTTAATCCTAGAATCAGGATGATTTGAAACAAAGAAGATAGAGTCCCTCTTCTGCCCTTAAGACCTCCCTGCACACCACATCTCACTTGGTCTCTCAGGCCCCTACACTTGCTCAAAGCCAACACTAGCCTGTCTCACTGGAGGATTTAGTGTGCTTTAACACTACAGTTTGACTTGCCAGACAGATTGTTCCAAAATAAACATAGAGTTCACAATGGGATAGTATGGGTTTGTTTTTCTCATAATTACAAACCTACGATATGGCAAGGGTTGCTTAAGTAACGAAATGATTGAAAAGTAAGATTAGTAGCTTCTGACCAAGATGGGGCTTAGAGAGCTCCTCCCAACCACGCTTCTCTTGAGAACAAGTTAAATAATCCACAAATGCTCAGTACTTTAAAAGGAAGGAGAAAAATGAGAGATTTGATGGTGTTTTTAAAGATAGGGGTTCAGGGAGGTGATATAGAGGGTAGAGGCACTTGAACACAAGAATAATGCCTGGATTTTGATCTCTGCATCCCACAAGATGTTGAGAGAGTTGTTCTCTGACTTCTATATTCCCACACAACAACAACAACAACAAAGTTTAAAGACAAAATGTGACTTAAGGAATGCTAACCGTAAACATAGGACATAGAAAGCTCAGAGGCACTTGAGGAAGGAATTGGCTTTAGAGGGAGTAGAGCCCAACAGACTAAGAGGAAACATGGCAGACAGAGGCATGAATGGACCTTGGTCTCATAACAAAAAGGCTGGATTACAGACAAACAGCTACCTTTAAAAGAAGATCTAGTAGCCAAGAACTTAACACATGAGGGCCCTTAATGTGTGATTGTGGTTCCCAAAGTGTAACAATGAGTATGTAGGTGTTAGTGACCCCAAATAAGCTCTTAGGATTCCTGTATATATTCTTTTAGGCAATAACTGGCTCCTCCCTCACCAAAGAAACACAAAGCAAAGCTTCCAATCAAGCAACGGTGAGCTTTCAGTGAGTTTTGCTACAGTCAGTTAATAATACAACTGGACAATCCACAATTGCTAGAAAGGTCATCCAATGACCAAAGAAGCCCCTGAAATATGATACAAAGAAGGAACATAGATATTTGGGACAGAAGGCATATTTCCAGTAAAGTAAATTAGGATCTATTCCCAGAGGGACTGCAGGTGCTTGCACTCATAAAACAAGGGCACGGTAGGGTAGAGAAAGAGAAAAGGCAAGGAAAGACACGAGTTTTCATTTGAGAGGCTTCCTTGTTGGAGCCTGATGCACTCTGGATGTGCTTGCTGCTCAGGCTGACCTGCCCTCACATGGTCATAGTGGTCACAGTGACAGTGCGGGGTCATCTGGGATGATGTTAGAAAGAGATTGCAGACTCTCATTGGTCAGGGCTTAGCTGTGGAGGTCTCTCTCTCTCTCTCTCTCTCTCTCTCTCTCTCTCTCTCTCTTCCTCCCTTCCTCCTCCCTCCCTCTCTCCCCTTCTGTCTTTCCTTCCCCCCTTCTCTCCCTCCCCCCTGCCTCTCTCTCAGTTTAGGAGCACACTGTGAGACATTTTTTTTTGGAAGTAAACAAGGATAGACTATAGCAATGCGTCACAGTCCTTGTTGGAAACATGGTGAAAGGAGATATCTGGACTGGGTCCACTTGCTTTAAGAGAATATCACACTTATTTTTGTGTTGCCATCTTGTTGTTGTGGCAAGAGGACCCGACAGAAACAACCTGAAGGAGGGAAGATTGATTGTGACTCTCGGTTCCAGAATTGTCAGTCTTGGTCATTTGGCTCCATTGCTTTGTGCCTATGGTAGAACAGGGCCCATTATTGACTCTGGGCATATACAGTGGAGGAGGCTGCTCACCCCATGGTATTGGGATGCAGAGAGATGGAGGGTGGGATGCTGTGCTATCTCATGTGTCCTTCTTCTTCCATATTTATTCCATCCTGGTCCTTCTTCTATCTCAGGCTCCCAGATTCCTGGATATCCTTGCCCACATTAGGGTGGGTCTCCCTTCCTAATGTGCTCTCTCAAAAGCCAGTCACACCACAGACCCCCATCTCAAACCCACCCAGAAACATGCTTTGTTAATCTCCGAGGTATATCTCGACCTAGTTTGTTGACCACCGTTATTAATCATCACAGATTGTTTAAATAAAAAGATGCTTTCTAAATGCTTTAGAAAAACATTACCAATGTAAAAAAGTGACTTTATATTGAATAATCCAGGTAGATTGAAATAGAAAGTCTCCATCTGAGCTTGTTTTCCTCTTGAGTTCCATGTTCCATGTTCATTATTCAGTGTTTTATTTAAACAAATTTCATCTGCGTTTCATAAGTCAGGTGTACATACTTGTTTTTATTTCCAGATTTAACTTTCAATGCTGCTGTGAAGGTGGGTTTTGTAAACCTGACACACACGAGAGTCACCTGGAAGAAACAGCCTCAAATGAGGAATTGACTGAAACTAATCTGTGGGCATGTGTGTGGGTGTATTTTCTTGATAGCTAATTGATGTTGGAGGGCCTGGCCCACAGTGGGTGATGGCATTCCTAGGCAGGTGAACCTGGGTTATACAAAAGAGATTTGTGAGTAGGCCAGGGGGAGCAAACCAGTGGTCAGTGTTACTTCATGGCTTCTACTTCAGTTTCTGCAGCCAGGCCCCTGCCCTGAGCTCTCACTCAGCTTCCTTCTATGACGGACTGTGAAGTGGTCAGTGTTTTACCTCAGCAACAGAAAAGCAAGCCAAGACAATTGCTTATGTAATGATTGCTATGCAAGAGAAGGAGCTAGCTCAGTCCCCCCTACTTCTCATTTGGTTAGGTTCCTCAACTGCTCACTTTTGGAGAATCAAGCAATTAGTTCTATTTTCACACAGGCATCTCTTTCCCCCCATTCCTCCATTTCCTTTTGCATCACTAAGGTTATAGCTGATGTACACTGATAGAGATCCAGGGAGTCACTGTTGAATCTTGCCTGAAAGTGTTTTTCAACACTTAAAAAGCAACGGATATCATGTTCGTTGTTCTGGTTCTGGAAATGATGCTTGCGGCAGCAGTCAGTCCTCTACGATAATTACGTTTCTTTTCTGGGTGACCACTTGGCCCTGAGTAGCTGTAGAAAATGTTCCTGAGGCTGAGCTACAGTTGATTTCATTCTACTTTCCAAGCATTCTCCCCTTTTGCTAAGCTCTTGCTTACCTCACTCTGGCTATAAATTCACCTTGTCCAGATGCCCACCTTCTTAAACCCTCTGCCCAACTGTTGTAGTGCGCTACTTGCTCTCTAGTGACCTTGTTTAGCTGTCGAATTTAAATCCCACCATGACAAGTTTAATAGGCAGACTTCTGGTCTCAGGAATTCACCCTTTTTCTTAGTTGATGTCCCCGTTACATCATTAAAGAACTCCCTAAAAGTCTGCTGAGGTTCTGAGCTTTACTATGTCCTTGCATGCGTCAAAGGCAGCTTCTGTCTTCAGGCTGAGTAACAGTGGGGGAATAGAACTGATGGTTAGTCTAGAACGCAGAACTTTGAAGGCATTATTCTGTGGACTTCTGAAAAGCACTGGGGTTTTTGCCAAGTCCTTGTCCTTCCTCTGCAGGCAGCCTCCCTCTCTGCTCAAGATGCTTCTTGTTCTTATTCTGGAAGGCTGGCTTTGGATAGTCTAAAGTTATTGCTGTACATCTATCTTCAAACTTTAGATTCATCTCTAGAGAACTCGCTTTAATTATTCCGTCGCTTCCCTGCATTCTGTATTCTTTTATTATTTTTTTTTGCTGCATCTTTTATTAATTATAAGAGAAGTTAATTTGCTATCACTCCTGTCTGTTGTTTTCTTTTCTGTCTGTCATTTTTTTCCTCCTGAAAAAAAAGAAAATCTCAACTTCACATTCTATGAATTCATTATCTTTAAAAAACTGACCTGAGTAGTCATTTTAGTTATTTTTATATTAGTGATATTTTTCTAAGGCATTTAGAAAATCTCATTAATTGAAATTAAAAAAAAAAGTGATGCTTAATAATAGTGGTCAAAAACTGAGTAAAGAAAGACCTCCGAAGACTAATAAATCACACTCCTAGATGTGTCTAAAATGGGGACTGGCTTTTGGGAGAGCACCGAAAGGAGGAAAAAGCTATCCTGATGCCAGTAGGGCTACTGGTGGGTTTACTGGAAACAGATTGGGAACCTGAGCAGAACAAGAGCAGGAGGAGGAAGGTTCAGTATGAAACAAACATGGCAGAAGAAGGAAGCATGGCAGCCCAGATGACTGGCTAGCCAGCATCATGGCTGTGACTACTCTGACCATGTGAGTCGAGGACAGGTGTACCTAGTGGTGAGTATACCCAGAATGCATTATGCCTGCATCAAGTAAGTGTCTCACACACCAGGGGAGAGCTGTCCTCCATGGAGACAGCTGTGTGTGTTTGCCACCCCTCAGCCTTGACAGTGAAAGAAAGGTTAGCTTTGGAAGAAAATTTGACTTGGGGAGAAAGTTTGGTAACTGACCAGCAAAGACTTGTGCAGCAAAGGGTGCAAAGACTGTGTATTCCAACTGCCTGAAGTGACCCTTTATGCTAACAACTTGTCAAACAATGGTTCATTGAGTCTGTCAAGATTCAGACCTCCAGGTGGAATGCAGTTGTGCACTGTGATGGGCCAGTGTTCCAGGTTTTACATCAGGGACTGGAGTTTCAAGTTTCATGCTCATCTCTGGATGGCTATTTAGCCTTCCCTCCCTCCCTCTCTCAGTCAAAGCTTTGCTGGCCATAGAGAACCAGAGGGAGCCATTATAAAATATGATCCAACTGTAGCTATTTTTGAAATTCATCTTAAATCCTTGAATGCCTTCTAAGTCCCCCTAAAAAATGAGGGTCCATTGTTTCCAAATAGTTAATTTCCAAGATCCCCTCCCTCTGTAAACATGATACAGAAGGCCTAAGAAATGCTCACCATCACCAGCCTGTGCTGGTCAGTACTTGCCTCATAGAGTGTGTGGATAAGCACATAGTAAGGGCCCTCACCTTCATGCTATCCTGTTTCAAATGGCTTCAACGGAAGGCATAACGTAAAAATTAATGAAATCATTTTGATATTTACTGTCAAATTTTTAAATAATCTACAATCGTATATATAATCTACCCTTCAATGTGATTTAATTTAGTCACGAAGTATGCTTGCCTAATGTAGACAATTTCAACAATTTCCAAGCATCAGCTAAAATTCTCTTGCTGTTACTTTGCCCATAAGATCTATACTGTAACTAGTCTAAGGTCCATTTTTTTCCCTTTGCACACATACACAAGCACACATACCTAGACCACATGCTGCTTTCTACATCAATTAGGCAAATGCATAAAACTGAAAATGGACCAAGAACATAGAGGACAGAACGTACAGGAAGCCCACCTGATGATTAAATATTTATGAATGAAAGAACTAGGCAGGAAGTAGAAATCCTTCTGACAAGGCTGCTCCAGCCTGTTTAAAAATGTGTCTAATTAGTCACTTAAAGATGTTTACCTCTTTTTTCCTTCATAAAGTACACATGTTCTAAAAAGACATTTTAGAGTTGGGAAATGAGGAGTTGATACAGGAAAACGCTGTAAATGAGTAGCAGAATTTTATGTATATAATATTCAAATGTTTTCTCCCAGCTCCACCGCAAGCCTGGAAGAACAAGACTACAGTGATCAAAATATCCCACATTTAGGGTAAATTTGAGCTTGTTTTCCTTACAACCTCACCTCACATCCCTCTTCAGGGCATAGTTCTCCTCTGCACTTTTTCTTTGCCTAGCTGTAGAGTCCTACTATGGCTTACAGCTTTACTCAGCATGGCTGCCTGTCTTCTGCCTTGCTAGAGAGTTACTCCAGCAACATCCATGTAGGAAAGAGCTATGTGGGCACCTAAGGCTTTAGAGATGGTGGACAAACTACAGATAGTCACAGAAACACCACCCCCTGCCCCCACAGCTGTGGAAACTCTGTCAAATCCTGAAGAAGGAATGCTGGTTAACTCCCAATTGTTACAGGAGGTGTGGGTGAAGCAGCCAGTCCGAGCAATAAGCCCATTCTCCTAAGCTTCATCCTCCATTTGTTTAGGTGTAAACCTGACTTGGGTCTCTTTGGAGACTCAGGGGACATGGAACAGCCTCCACACAATCAGCTAAAGAGGTCCCTAAGTTCTGAATGGCTGGTGGAACAGTGGGGCTTACAAAGATGAACACAATGTATAGATCTCTGTGTCAAAGCAGGCCCCTCAGGCCTAAAGCAGTTAATTTGCTACTAAACTCTGACCCAAGAATTTGGTTTCTCTCTTGAAATGAGATCAGTGACAGTGGTTTCTGATGTCTGTGTACGTTACCTGGCCACTGTCCCTTGGTCTCCATGTCTTCTCATCATCCTGCTAGGCCACATAAAGTGCCTACATTCTGACAATGTAGATGGGTCTACATTTGATTCAAACCAGAAAGCTCCTTCTGAGCTAATGAAAAAATTTTAAATCTCATTCAATTTTTTCCTTCCTTCTAAAGTTCAAAAATACTTAGCTCTTTAAAAATCATGATCCAGCAAAAAGAAAGGAGCTTTTACTTTGTTTTGCTTTCTCCTAACTTCCGTTGTTTTTAATTTGTTTGCTGAGATAGAGTCTTATGTGACCCAAGTTGGCCTTAAGTTGGCTTGGTATCCAAGGATGGCCTTGAACTCTTAATCGTCTCAGTACTTCCACCACTCAGTAGCTGGCGATGTGGTTTGCATGCATGGACCACACAGCCTGATGAAAAAATTTCCATTCTGAAAAGAAATGTCTATGCTCATAGCCAACAAGGGATATCACCTGCTGATGCTAAGCAATGTTTGAGTCTTTTTTTTTCCACCTAGAGGTTTTCAACCACATTATGAAGTCATAAGACCTGTGTGAAGGAAGCCTGAACTTGAAGTCAAGCCTCATTTTGACTTCTCGTGAGCACAAAGGGAAAGAACAAAACTTGCAGGTCTTACACAGGTCTTACCACAAGTATCTATTAAGTTATACAGTCCAAGCTGTTTTAAAAAATATGACACTACAGAAAATGCTTTCTTTTCCCCAAACCATCTTCCAAGTAAGAGGACAGCAGCTACAATGGGTGACCCTGGAATTGGAGACCCACATCTCAGGGAGGGGTTAAAGTGTAAGAAAGGCTGTGGCAAGGCGTGTAAGGGACAGCTGTGTGGCCTCCTGTGGTCAAGCGGCATCTTGTAATTCCATTAGGGTGTTAGATTCAAATGCAGAATTAGCTGTTGCCTACGCAGAATTATGTTAAACACGGACCAGACTGAAAATCAATATTCTGCTTAAGTAACTGGCCCTCCAGTAATTTAATGAAGCTAAATTGCATTACACCCAGGCAAGGTGGAGGGGGACCACTCTGCCTCAACCTTCCATTACACAGGGCTGAGTAGCTCTGTGCCTAAAGAGAAATTAAACACAGACTCGTTTTTCCTCAGAATTTGGAACTCTGCTTTTTATACCAGATTGCTTGTCTGTTTCTTTAATTTAAACCTAGAGTAAATAATTTTCAGGCTCCTAATTAGGGAAAGAACTAGAGTCTCTGTAGCACGACAGATAAAGTGTTGGAGGGATATTGGGAAGGTATGTGCTTTTCTTAAAGCCGTAAGAATAAGACTTTAGGGGACACTGAGTGGGAACGAAGGGCTTCAGTTGTAGCATGTGTATATTAAAATTTAACTGGAAAGGCTTCAAATAGGCACTGTAATTAATTAGGCTCTCAATCTGAATAAGAACCACAAGGCATGGATGAGGACAATTTTCTTTAAAATTGCATATATATAAATATGTGTAAAATAAGAATGTTTTTAAAAGGCATACCTTTAATATAATGGTCATTCTTGCATGTTATAGGTTGCTTTGTTTTTGCTTTTGGGTCTTGGAGTGGTGTGGGTGTGTGGGTGTGTGGGCGTGTGGGTGGGTAGGTGTGTGTTTAAGTTTGCTCAGCTCAAACCCCTTTCATAGAACACTGAAGTGGGCATCTTCTCATTTACGGTTGTGCTGCAAGAACTTCAAGGTCTCCACACAGTCGGCAGGTACTCATTATGGCGCTCTCACCACAGAAGTTTGTGCTAAAGATGATTGACAATAGAAAGGAGGTGTTGTTACACCATTTCAGAGTTATTGGCAACTCATTTATTTATTATTCAGTGGCAAACTTCGTCTATATAAATCACTTCACAGACTTGTGTCCAAACTCCAAATTAAAATGACAATAATTGCATGTTGCTTAGGATGGGGTAACACTAGAAACAAGACTCTTTCCTTTATAGATGCCAATTTGGATATTCCCAGACTCAATAAGTTTTATTAAGCACGTGGGTCACTGTCTTTGAGAAATCCTACTCTTCAAATATTCAGGGATTAATTGGCATGTATGCTTGCTTACCAAGCTTGCCAGTTTTCTTAATCCCTTGGACTGTAAAGGACACAGCTATGAGTAAAGAGTCAAAATGAAAGTGACTTTGACACATCACAACCTCAAGTCCCTAATCCTAATGCTTGCTCATTCTCCAGTCATATCTTGTGACACCAACCAATGTAGTGTCCCAGTCAGCAGAGACATCTTGAAAACCCTGCAGTGGCTATGAAATAAAGGCTACATACGTCCTCAGTGGAGTGTTG
>JADRCD010228301.1:0-76354 GCA_019843815.1 Montemys delectorum | reverse complement strand
ACCATGGAGGGATGTTCCTTACTGGCTTGCTTCTCCTGGCTTGCTCAGCCTGCTCTCTTATAGAACCCAAGACTTCCAGCCCAGAGATGGCACCACCCACAAGGGGCCCTACCCCCTTGATCACTGATTGAAAAAATGCCCCACAGCTGGGTCTTATGGAGGCACTTCCCCAACTGAAACTCCTTTCTCCGTGATAACTCCAGCCAGTGTCAAGTTGACACACAAAACCAGCCAGTACACCTCCACAGGAAAAATTAACAGTTAACAAATCAAAGTAACAGGAGGTAATGCCTGTTTTGGTATTTATTTCTCTAATGCAGATGATCTCAGATGCGATTGGTAAGAGTGCATGATAGCAATGTAACAGGTTGTCTTAGTTCTTATGTCATTTTTTACAAGCTTAGTGTCTTATCAAATAGAAGCAAGAAATCAGAATAAATGAGCACAGCTGAATGCTATACTTGAGGGAAATCGAGGAAAAACAAAGGTGCATGTTTACTTCAGTGTGGCCTCTGTTCTCTGATCATAATCATGATCAGAATTAGAATTATATATCACATGACTTACCCCATTATTTTAACAAGAAAAATAGCTTCCTGACTCTAGTACTTTTTATTAGTATTTTAGCATTTCTTTTCAACTGCAGTAATATTTTTATTAGAACTATTTTGTGCTTTGTTTGTAGGATTGTAATAGTTTTTGAAAGGTCCTCTCTGACTCTAGTTTCTCTTCAATGTCTATTGGACATCTGTGCAGAAGAAAATACTCTTAGAAAAATCATACTTCATAGAAATGTTTCATATGGAATACATATTCTAGAAAAGGGAGTATAAAACTTCAGCATTATTAATGTAATTATTTCATGTTCTAAAATAATTACAACTGGGGCTCAATCTTACAATAGATTTTTAAATTTTTAAATCATCTTAAAGATGAAATGATAGTGTATTTGTACAGACTCCTGGCAGATTATATTTGATGATTTATTATAGTATCAAGAACCTAAAGACCTACAAATTAATTTTTAAAAGATAGCTACTTTATAACGGGAAATCTCTAGCTGGTGGCATAGTTTATTTTCTGTAGCTGTAAGAAATTACTGAGACTGGGTAGTTTATAAGGAAAAAGGGGTTAGGTTTTGGTGTGGTGGGGTGGGTGACTCATGAGTCTGAAAGTTCAAGAGCATGGTGCCAGCATTTCCTTGGCTTCTGGTAAGAGCTTCTTAGCAGAAGGGAAAGTGAGTGTATTAGCTAGGGTTTCTATTATACCATGACCAAAAAGCAAGTTGAGGAAAGGATTTATTCTGCTGACACTTCCTTATTTGCTGTTCATCATCGAAGCAAGTCAAGGCAGGATCGTGGAGTTAGGAGCTGATGCAGAGGCCATAGAGGATGCTGCTTACTGACTTGCTTCCCCTGGCTTTCTCAGCCTGGTTTTTTTATAGAATCCAGGACCACCAGCCGAGGAATGGCACCATCCATAATGGCCTGGGCCCTCCCCCATTGATTACTAATTGAGAAAATGCCTACAGCTGGATCTCATGGAGACACTTCCTCAACTGAGGCTCTTTCCCCTCTGATGACTCTAGCTTGTGTCAGGTTTGAGCAAAAGACACACATGTGCCAAAAACTGAGGGAAGTTAATCAGATTTCATTTCTTATGTTAATCTATGTTGACAGTAACTAACCTGCTCTTTATTTTCTGAAATAAGTGTCAGTATTTTGCCAGGTTGGCCTTGGGCTCTCAATCCTATTGTCTCTACCTCCCTTGCCTCCTGATTAAAGGCAGGAGGAAACACCATGCCTGGCACATGACAGCCAATGAGTTTTACAAGAATTATATTAGTTTGGAGCCCATGACTAAATTCCATGGGCTTTTGTTTAGTTTATTTCTTTATCTTTTGTTGTTGTTGGAAAGGGGCATGTGCTTTAAGTGCACATGTAGATATCAAAGAACTCTGCGTCCACCTTGAGGTTTGGGATCAAACATAAGTCATCAGGCTTGAGTGAGGACTGCTTTTATCTCACTCGGCCTAAATAACTTCCCCAATTGAAAAGTTTTGTACACCATGGTTTTGTTTTGGTTTTTGTTATTGTTGTTGTTTTGTTTTTCAAGACAGGGTTTCTCTGTGTAGCCCTGGCTGTCCTGGAACTCACTCTGTAGACCAGGCTGGCCTCCAACTCAGAAATCATCCTTCCTCTGCCTCCCAAGTGCTGGGATTAAAGGCGTGCACCACCACTGCCCAGCTGTACACCATGTTTGATCATATTTACTCCTCTCTCTCAGCCCTCAAGCAGATTTCCTCACCTCTTTTTTGTTTGTTTGTTTGTTTGTTTGTTTTTGTTTTTGGAGACAGGGTTTCTCTGTAGCCCTGGCTGTCCTGGAACTCACTCTGGTCTCCACCTCAGAAATCCACCTGCCTCTGCCTCCCAAGTGCTGGGATTAAAGGCGTGTGCCACCACTGCCAGGCCTTTATCCTCACCTCCTTTCTGTCTCACCTAATTTTGTATCTTTTTCCTCCTATCAAGATCAATTTGTGCTGCACAAATATTCTTGGATGTATGGTGTTCTCCTGAAGTACTGTCAGCATACCAGAGGTTATATGCATATCAGATACCCTTCATATCAGAGATTTATATTATGATTCATAACAATAGCAAAATAACAGTTAACTAAGTAGTAATTAAATAATTTTATGGTTGGTGATCACCACAATATGATAAACTGTATTAAATGGCTGCAGCTTTAGAAAGATTGAGTTAAACAAAGTAGAGATTAGCTTTGAACATAGAAAATTTATTACTGAGTGATTGGGGCAAAGATAGGATTCTAATGTGCTGAGGAGAAAATGAGAGGAAGAGGTAGAAACTGAGGAAACAGACCTCTTTTCTTTTAAAAAGGAGAAATGCATTATGCAACTTGTACACATAAAATATAGAGAGAATATCAAGAAACTTAAAAACATATTTTGAGATAATACAGGCAAAAGGGTAAGAGAAAAGGATCGATTCTTTTTTTTTTTTTTTAACCTTTATGGGAGGAAGCTAGAGTTTATAGTAATTTGTGATGAGGATTAGCACTAAACCACTTTCTTAGTCTTAGCAATATATGTTTTGCAAACATAGAACATCCATACCTATTAGTAGGAAGGGTCATGAGCATCATCTTGTCCAGCACCACTTTGTAGAAAGATAAGGAATCCCAGAAAAGTTAAATGCCTGTTCTAAATCAGACCATAGATTATAATAATTCCAGACTAGAGGGAAGTTCTTCCTGCCCCTTTGGTTGGTGCTGTTTTTATGGTATTATTTTCAATATGATTTGCTTATGAATTGAATTTTATTTGGACATTATATTTTATAGTAGAGTTCATTTGCATATCCTGTTAGGCTTTGCTACATAACAAATTGCCTTAAAATTCTGTGGCTTAAAATAGCCATCATGTGCTATTTGCCATGGCTTTGTGAGTCGTCTAGGTTTAGCTGGGATCACTTCTGTGGCAAAGTCAGTGACAGCTTGGCTGGGAAGGGAGAAGCAGGATGGCTCCACTCTTATGTCTGGGGCCTTGGTGCTGTTTGTTGGCTGGGGCTCTAATTACTCTAGGGTCCAGATGACGTTCCTTGCATAGTAACAAGAACATTCCAGAAGAATAGGAGATGGAAATATAGACTCCAAGCTTGCACAACATGTTTTCCACTGAATTAATAAAATAATTTAAAAAAATTAGGCTGAAGGGAGCACTTCCACTTCTTAATGAAAAGAGGTGCCAGGTATTCGTAGCCACAGAATTTCCCACTTTCATAGAAAATTTTAAATTATATTGTTAACTATTCAACTTCCTAGCAACTTCCTACTTAATATAAAGCAAAAGCTGCTGATCGAAGGATCTCAGTTCAGCATATGAGAAACAGAACTTTGATAATGAAAATAATTATACTAAAAGAAGAAGCTATATGTTGTAACGTTTGTCTCCTCTAGGCTCTAAAACAAAAATGCTATATTCAGTAAATCACTGCACAGAATGTTGATGTAGTTACTAATTTCCTCAGCCTATTATTTTCATCATCATCATTAGCATTATTGCCATCATCATCTTTATGTATACTTTTTTTTATAATTGCCAAAACGTGAAAAAATGAAGTTTGCGGCTGGCCCGGTCTATATAGCCAGCCAGGGAGATATATAGTGAAGGCCCATTTCTCCCCAACCCAAAGTATATATACCATGAATAAATATAATCTTTGCCATTTATTATGCCTGATAGGTTGGGAAAGGTGATGAAGTCTGTTCTGGTGAATTTGTTTTTCCTTCTTGGGGCTAAGTAACAATATTGGAATTTAAAAATAATTATTGTAGTGCTGGAAAAATGGTTTAGAGGTTATGAGCAGGTACTGCTCTTGCAGAATACCCAAGTTTGATTTCTAGTACCCACAGAGGGCAGTTCACAACCACCTGTAACTCTAGCTCCAGGGTGTCCAACCCCTCCTTTGGCCTCAGTGGGCACTTGCATTCATAGATATACACATGCACATGTGCATGCACTTGCTCGCTTGCGCGCGCTCGCGCTCGCTCTCTCTCTCTCTCTCTCTCTCTCTCTCTCTCTCTCTCTCTCCTTCCCTCTCCTCTATCTTTCTCTCTCTCTTACATACTTACACACACACACACACACACACACACACACAATTAAAAGTTTTAAAATAAAATCTTTTTTAAAAAAGTGCCAGGAAATTAAGTCTTTACTAGCACTAAACTCACTGTAGCGTTTTATAGATTTGGATTTTATTACTATATTATTCAAGTATATTTCTCCTATAGTTATTGTGATCCTTTAATGTATTAAATAACTCTTGTCTTCCATGTAGTCTTCTTAGACTGAACTTTATAGCATTCTGAGTATTTGTACTTTAAAAAGCATTTTACAATTATTTTTTTTTTCTTTTCTCCTTAGGCACTACAAGGGCTCCCAGGGATGGGGAAGTCCCCGGGGTGGACTATAACTTCATTTCTGTTGAACAATTCAAGGCACTGGAAGAAAGCGGAGCATTGTTAGAAAGTGGAACGTATGACGGTATGTCCTCAAATATTAAAACTACCTCCAGGTAACCAGAGTCATCTCAGAGGGAATTTCATCAGCAAATACAATTTTTAAAAAGTTATTTGGGAGGACTAGGGAGATGGACTAACAGGTAAGAACTCTGGCTGCCCCTTAGAAAGACTTGCTTTTGATTGCCAGTGTCTACATGACGGCTAGCAACTGTCTTAAACTCTAGCTACAGGGGATTCAGTGCCCTCTTCAGGCCTCTCTGGGCACTGCACATACATGATACACAGATATTATTGAGGCAAAATAACTGTACTGTGTGCATAAAATAAAAATAATCTTAAGGCATTATTGAAAACATGATTTTCTTTTGATTAGGAAATTCCAAGTTTGCCAATTAGATGGAATTAGACAACAACCAAAAACATTACATCACATTAAAAAGTTCATTGTGAACAATAAGCTAAAAATTAACCAAACTAGCAAGTTTACGTATTTCAAAGCAACTCACCATCATCATTTAAACCCAACAAGTGCTTGTTGATGGCTTTCTGTCCATGCTGGAAGTCTGAAGTCCATAGACTTTGGAAAGCCTGGGTATGTACCTTAAAATCTTCCATAAAAGAAAGTATAGGTTGAGGGATAGCACCAGTAATTGATTTTCATATCTCTGTTTACTGTACCCATTTGTTTTCCTGAAGTACAAACTTGAGGTCATTTTCAACTCTTAAATAATTCCATGTTATGTACTTAAAAAAAAAAACAAACAAACATACTTTTCCCTTGGCAAGCTTATCTACACCCATAGTACCGTGAACTTTTTCATCATGTTTTTTCTGCGTTTATAAGGATGCCTTTCACAACTCCTATGTAGTAAAGATAATGCCTTTCTTACTTTATGCTATTTACTGAACATGAAAGATGATGTTCAGTAAATACTCTTGAATGCATCTCATTCACATGCATGCTTACGCACATATTTGTTTTGCTTCAGTTATCACAAGTAGTCATTTTGTCCTGGTAGCCACTTCCACAGTTTTCTTCTTGCTGCCGAATTGTAGGTCCTTTATTGAGCGCAGTATAACATTGTAGGTCCTTTATTGAGTTCAGCATACTATTGCAGTTGGTCTCCCCTCCCTGCCCCCAGCCCCCAGTGTCTTGCCTTCCTTAGTTCCGTCCTGCCCCTTGCTACAATGCTGGGCTTCCTCAGGCTCAGCTCTGATACTTCTGATCACATCCCTTTCTTATTCAGAATGTTGAGTCATCTCCTTCCTGCCTGTAAACTTTGACCTACTTTTTCTGGCCTCAGCTCACATGAATCATCCATTCACTTAAAAGTTGATTTGATCATGTTTTATTTATTTAGCAACCACTTGACAAGTCCATACTATATGCCAAGTCTTGTAAGAGACCCAAAAATACTGTGGTGAGCAAGATCAAAATGCTATTGCTTTAATAAATTCTGTAGGAAAGGCAGTGAAAATTAAGTATAAACTGAAATGCTACAAAGGAAACAAAACAACAAATTTAAAGAAAAACAATAGGACTATCATTTTTGCCAAGTGAAAACATCTCAGAGGAATGGACAGGCTAATTTGTTTTCACTTTTTTTCTCATAACATTTTTATGGGAATATCTATGGGACTTTCATATCATGTATCCCGATCACACTCAGTCCATCTATGTGTGCCCTGTGACATCCCCCAAAAGTAAAAATTAGAATAAGAATAAATAAAAAACTCCAAGTCCAGTAAAGATCTGGCCTGCTTCATGAATTCTGTGCCATCCTTGCGCAGGGCCTTGCTGATCTCTGTACAGCTCTGGTTTCAGTCTGTGTGCTGTAAGGCCAGCACCTGCTCTCACTGTCATTCAGATGTCTTGCCCCTTACATTTAACCTTTCTCATTCATTTAGTACTCATTTTGTTTATATCTGTTCTTACAAAATGTTTATTGTATCTTTTGCATATGATCTCTGTTCTTTGTCTCATTTCATTCTTTATTGATTTTACATATTACTGTAACTTTTAGATTACTCCTTGTTATTACTATCCTACATTTATCTTAATTTATTACATCTAATTCTTATAGTATGCCATAGTTTGAGTATTACATTTTATTTCATCATTCTCCTGGTGTTAAGCCAAAATTTTTTGACTTGTAGAGTGTATTTACTCAGCTTGATGAAATAATTTTGAATAGTTGTCGTTTTCATTCCTCACAGCAGAGCACAGGGGTTTTTGTTTGATAAGTTTACAAACATGATGGTTCTAGAAGTAGACGTGTTTCAAGGAGAGAAGTAAAAGCAAATATAATTATAATCAAGTATAAAAGAACATGCCTATAATTCCAGTACTTGGTAGATAAGAGGCAGCAAGATTAGGAATTCAACCTTAGCCTTGGATAAGATCCTGGTCTCAAAAAGAGAGCTCCCAGCATAATACTATATACCTCTAGTCCTAATCCCAGTACTTTGGAAGCAGAGGTAGGGGCAAATGGATCTCTGAAAGTTAGAGGTCAGTCTGGTCTACACAGCAAGTTCTAGGCCATTTGGGGCTACATACTAAGACTCTTTCTCAAAGAGAGAGAGGTTGAGGAGAAGCGAGAAAATTCTGCTAAATAGTGATTTTAAAAGATAAGTCTAATACCTAGAGAATGCAAACATGTTTATGACATATATAACTCTAATATGATTCAGATATTATCTACAATTTCATGTTTGAAATGTTTAATAGTTGATAGCGCTATAAATTAAAAGGTTTTCCTTTTAATTAAAAGAAAAGTTTTTAGATTTAAAAAATCTGTTTTGCCTGCATGTATGTATGTATGTATGTATGTATGTATATCATGTTCATGCCTTGTAGAGGTTAAAAGAGTGCATTGGATCTTTTAGAACTTCAATTATGGATGGTAGTAAGCTACCATGCGGGTGCTAGGAATTGAACACAGGTCTTGAGCAAGAGAAGCAATTGCTTTTAACTGCTGAGCCATCTCCCTAACCCTGGGAAGACCTTTCTTAAAGAAGGAAACTATTTAAAAAATTATCATGAAACCCCAAGACCTATTTAGTGACTAGATAACAACTTGAACTCTGCATTTCCCTTAACTTTTCTGTAAGAACGTGTTAATTTTTCTACAGTTAATTAACTGAGAATTTATAGTAAAATGTTTTTTTCTGTTGATACTATCATTCCCAAAAACACATGTACTCATTTCTATTTTGGTTGATCCAGCATTCTTGATAGTGTGATTATTGAGCTTTAAAACAGAAAAATAGCTGGGTATGGTACTTCCAATCTTTAATTCCAGAAAAGGCACTGGCAGGCAAACCTCTGTAATTTGAGACTAGCCTGGGTGTATACATCATGAGTTCCAGCATAGCCTGGGCTACACTGTGAGGTCCAATCTATACAGTAAGATAAAATGGAAAAAAACCTTGAGGTTATGATACATCTTTTCCCCCAACCAAACCTCTGCTTGCAGTGTCAAGTGTTTTGCTCAGAAAATAATGAACTAGCTTTTCCCTTGCATCTTCATATACAGGTCAGAAAACTGACAGAAAATCTAATATGTCTTAATACAAATCTTTGTAGCCATCTATGTGGCAAACCCTACTTCAAATAGGTGTTTGAAAACAAAGAAATAATTGAGTTTGACTTTTTGAATATTCATCATTGTACTTGTAGTCAAACTTATACATATTTCACTGTAATGTTTTCTCACTCTAACATATGGATTTAGGGTATACTATTTATTTCTAAATTTGTCTTAGTGTTATGTAACCTGACATGAGTTTTTTCTATCTAGGGAGAAACAACCAATTATTTTTTTAATTTCCATTATGTCAGTCTGTATCTTAATCACCTCTTTTAGAGCTGAACAGTTTGATTAAAAATGTGATATTTTATAAGCATAATAATACAAGGCAAAAAGTTTTATTCTTAAATTATATTTAGCTTCTTATAACAGTAAAATAATAATTGACACAAAGTCAAAAGGAGTGGGAACAGTGACTGTTAAGACCACTAGCCTTGCTGAACACTTTCCTATGGTGCCTGCCTGCTCAGAGTGAGCTGCAGGACAAACTGAGAGTTATTTCATTTGTTTTTATTCTTACCTTGACTAAGTACTGGTACTGGAAAAATCAAAGATCCCCAGAAAAACACAGTAAACGATCTCTTGCTTTTCTGAGTGTATACTAGTATAGAACTTGATATATAATGGCTCTTCAATAAATTGTCAGGTAATATAATTCAAGTGTGCAGAAAGCTTTTTAAAATTACACAACAGCTTATATTCCTATATGAAATAGTTCTTAGACTTTTTATATATATCCTCATTTTAGTAAAATAATTCATTTTATTCGTTAGAACAAAATTAGTTAATTTTATATACCTTTTGTGTCTTTTATTACTGCATAAGAGAATCGATGCTTTTATATTTCCAAATTCAGCCCTAATTCAGAACCTGTATAAAACAAAATTAAAATACAAACAGTATTAGTATGTTAGCTAGCATATGACAAGATATGCAGAATTAGTTCATACAGAGCTTTGGCCTTTTAGTCAATGGCAGAGCCATTCTTTAAGCCTTATTCCTGTAGCTTGGTCAGCATTCCTGCTTTCAGCTGCCATCTTTTTGTACACTGCAGGAAATTTCTATGGCACACCCAAGCCTCCAGCAGAGCCTAGTCCTTTCCAGCCCGATCCAGTTGATCAGGTCCTCTTTGACAATGAGTTTGACACAGAATCCCAAAGAAAACGAACCACATCTGTCAGCAAGATGGAAAGGATGGACAGCTCTCTCCCCGAGGAAGAAGAAGATGAGGACAAAGAAGCTGTTAATGGCAGTGGAAGCATGGGTTTGTAAACATACTAACAACTTCTGACTGTTGAAATATTAAAATTTTTCTTGAACTACATGCAGAGCAGGTGATAGGATTCTGATTCTCTATGAAGCTGTGTGTGGAACAATATATATTCTGTGGATCTTCTTATAAACTAACATGGGTCAGCAGTAGTAGTGCTGTCATGTGGCATCGCCTTGTTGTCTGAACTACTTGCGATGCTGGGATATGGGAATCTTTCTGGCATACTTCTACTTCCCAGGATTAAAACAAAGTCGGTTTTATAAAACAGCCTTTAACCCAAAGCACATAAACTTTGGAGGTATGTCAGAAGAAATTATCTGAAAAGTTCATTGGCAATATTTTCAATTTAAATTCTGGATCTACTCAAAGATAATTTGAAAATAAGAGTGATTTTTTTTATCTTTTGTTTAACTTTCATATTTCTCACTGAATGAAAATAAAAATGTGAGAGTGAAGAATCTGCTCTGAGTGTCCCTGAATAATTTTGTAATTTCCCAGGAGATCCTTACATTTAATTGAGAGAGAACTGGGAAACCAGACCTCACAAAGATATACGTTAGTGTTATTATTGTGGCCATTTTCTTTGGACTGCTAATTTGTGAACTCTATGAAGACTGGAATGTTGGGGGATTTGTATTTTCATTACTGTCTCTACTGCACCAGGAACAGTACGTGGCATATAGAAGGAAGTAAATGTTTACCCTGGTCTTGGATTTGCAACCCATCTCTATATGATCCTGAAACATTTTCAATTTCCCTCATCACCTATTAAAATTTTCATGTATATACTTATTGCCTTATGATCATTGTTTATTTCCCCTTACAGATAGTGAGATCTGGCTATTGCTCTAACTTCTCAGTACAGTTTAATGTGAAATGAGTTAGCCAATGTATTTAGGTGTTAAGAAAATTGTGTTTTAAAAGGTTTAGTCATTTGGAATTACATTGAGGAAGTATTATAGATCATTTAGTTGGTGTCTTAGCCAGGGTGTCTATTCCTGCACAAACACCATGACCAAGAAGCAAGTTGGGAAGGAAGTTACTCAGCTTATACTTACACATTGCTATTCATCACTAAAGGAAGTCAGGACTGGAACTCAAGCAGGTCAGGAGGCAGGAACTGATGCAGAGGCCATGGAGGGAATGTTCCTTACTGGCTTGCTTCCCTTGGCTTGCTCAGCCTGCTTCCTTATAGAACCCAAGACCACCAGCCCAGGGATGGCACCACCCACAATGGGCCCTCCCCACTTCATCACTAATTGAGAAAATGCTTTACAGCTGGATCTCATGGAGGCATTTCCTGAAGGGAGGCTCCTTTCTCTGTGATAACTCCAGCCTGTGTCAAGTTGACACACAAAACCAGCCAGTACAGTTGGTATTGCTTTTGTCTGACATACTTATTTTCCCCAGATGTAACTCACTTCCAGATTGACTTCTATATTGGATACCTTTAAATCTTTATTACATATTCTTCAAGGAAAATAAACTAGGAATTTCATTCATTTGTTCATTTAACAAATAGTTATTGAACATCTGCTGGGCTATTAAGTGCTAGCCATTTGTTCTAAATGCCAGGAATAATATAGTGAACAAAACAGACAGGAACTCCTGTTCTCAGAGTTTACTTTCTGGTGAAAGAGTCATAACTGGATAAACAACATATGTAGTGTGTCTGATGATACTGAGCAAGGCATGTGGGGGGGGGTAGAAAGTAGAGGTAGTCAACTTCCAGTTTTAGATAAACTGTCAGAAAAGACTTGAAACAAATGAGTAAAATCCAGCTATTCAAGAGAAGAACATTGCTAACAGAGGCAACTGTAACTTTAAATTCCTGAAATGGCAGTATGCCTGGAATATTTAGACAACAGCAAAAGAGCTGATATGTGGTCATGGTGCGGCCAATGTATTGTATGTGCTTTGAGCAGAATGATGGAAGGTAAAAGAATGCAATAGTGACAGGTGAGGTCAGGCAGTAATGATGGGAGGAGAATACATGCTGCATAGTTCTAGAGGCCAGAGTTCATTTTGAGATGTGAGGTCACAGTTGCATTTTGAGAAGAGGACTATGTAACAGGCCTAGTGGGCTCATTCTGGCTCCTCTATTGAGATAGGCAAAGGAAGGCATGGACATGAACAGGGATAGCAGTCAGGAAGCTGCTGCATATAGAAGGAGGAAAGTAGCCACGTATGTTAGATGCTATTGATAGGTCCAATGAGATGTGGACTGAGAATTGGTTATTGGATTTGAAGATGTGTAGGTCACTGGTGATCTTGGTAAGAATAGTTTTATTAATGAAAGTTCAGAAGCCTTGATAGGGTGAGTTCCGTAGAGAAATGGAGGAGTGGAAATAGAAGTAGCAGAGCTAAACTGTCTGAAGGTGGTTTGGCATAGAGTAGAAAACTTGAAAGCCTTGTCAGAGGAGAAAGATAACTTTATTTTTTTTCTCTTTTTTTGATAACTTTTTTTAAATAATGGAGAAGTGACATGTTTTTATGTTCTAGAGATATAATCTAATAGACAGGGAAGATTGGTGGTATAGCAAGGAAAGTGGGGGGCTAGAGAGATTGCTTAGTGGTTAAGAGTACTGACTGGTCTTCCAGAGGTCCTGAGTTCGATTCCCAGCAACCACATGGTGGCTCACAGCCATCTGTAATGGGAGTTTTTATAGTTCTTTTGTGCTTTTACTTGGTTCTGTTTTATCCATGAAGTAATCAACAAGGTCATCATAAGATACAGGATAAGAAAAAAAAAGTACTTGAGTAGCCTCCTATAATCTGAAGCTCCACTTTCTCTAGTTTCTATTACTCACAATCAGAAGTGGTCCAAAAATATTAGTGAATAGCACAATATTGGGGGGGATATATTTGCATAATTTCTAGAACAGAATGTTGTTATTATAATTGTCCTATTTTAGTTATTGCTGTTGATTTCTCAGTCAGTAGCAAGATTAATAAACTGTGTAACTAGATTTATTCAAGGGATGACTATATCAGAAGCTCTTCCTTAGATTCTCTAGTTCAGAGGTATTGCATATAGAAATTGTGAAAATGATAGAATGTATCATTTTTAAGTTCTAGGAACGTGTTTTAAGTGTATTACTGTGTTACTTGTAGACTCCCTAGACAATAACCAAGTTTTAGTTTGCCTAGTATTACCACAATTATATTTAACATTTAAAAATAAATTATTATTTAAATACCTGTGTTAAAAATGTATAAAGCTGCTTAGTATAACAATCAAAAGCATAGGCTGCTTAGATTCAAATCCTGGGTTTGTGGTTTAATGGCTATGTGACCTGACTAACTTAACCTCCCTGTGGCTGGTTTCCTTAATCTAGAAAATGGTGATAATAATAACAGAGTTGCTGTGAGGATTATGGGTAATATATGTTACGTGTTTAAGCTAGAGCTTGGCACATGAAGATCTGTGTAAGTGTGCACCGCTCTTACGACTCTTCCTGAATTGATTCTACTGGTGCTGGTTGTTTGTTTTTTCTGCCTTCCCAGACTAGCAGCGGATGAATAGAATTCATTTTAGTTAGAAAATAAAGAAAACCTGAGTATTTCTATTATTTCAAAGTTAATAAACATACACATAATAGACAAGAAAATTTACAGTATTTAATTGTAATATTATATATGCATTGATGTATGCACATGACATTTTGTTCAAGAAAATAAGCAAACTTTATTTTTTATGCTGTCCTGTTTCCAACAATGACAGAAACTAGAGAGATGCACTCTGAGTCATCTGACTGCTGGGTGAAGACTGTTCCAAGTTATAACCAAACAAATAGCTCCATGGACTTTAGGAATTACATGATGAGAGATGAGAATCTGGAACCACTGCCCAAAAACTGGGAAATGGCCTACACTGACACAGGAATGATCTACTTCATTGAGTAAGCAAATGTCTGTTTTTCTTCCAGCATGCCCCATCACTAAGAGAATAAACTGAAATGTTACAAAAGAAAGAAAGGAAAGAGAGAGGGAGAGAGGGGGAGAAAAGAAAACCATAGTTTGATTACTTGTGCCAATATCTCTAAGCTTTCACTTGTTTTTATTTAAAAATATTCTCCATTTGAGTTGATTCTTCATCTAGTTATTTCCTTGAATGACATCTCTCCTCCTCCGCTAATAATACAGTATATTTGACCTCTGGAGAGTGTGCATGTGTCAACCTTAGATGTCATTCTTCAGATTCTGTCTACTCTTTGTAAGACAGGGTCTCTCAAATCGGGCAGTGGTGACTCACACCTTTAATCCCAGCACTTGGGAGGCAGAGGCAGGTGGATCTCTGAGTTCGAGGCCAGCCTGATCTACAGAGTGAGTTCCAGGACAGCCAGGGCTACACAGAGAAACCCTGTCTCCAAAAAAAAAAAAAAAAGACAGGGTCTCTCATGGGACTGGCGATCACCCTTGAGTCTTTTCTGACTGACCAATGAGCTTCTGTTCTACCTCCCAAGTGCTAAAAAGACAGGGGCACCCCACCATACCTAGCTCTTTCATGTAACATCTGGGGCTCTAGCTCCTGTCCGTATTTTATCAGTTGAGCTGTGTCCCCCTTCCTGACCTCTGGTTTGGAAATAAGTGATGGAAAATGAAAGGACTAAAGGATATTTTGCTTTGCTCGAAGAAAAAAGAAAGAAGAAAAACCTTTTAGGTAGATTTCCCAATTTAATAAACTTTTCAAAAATTATACCAAGAGCTAGGTGTGGTGGTGCACACCTTTAATCCTAGTAATCAGAAGGCAGAGTCAGAAGGGTTTCTCTCAGTTCAAGGCCAATCTGGTCTACATGGCAAGTTCCAGGTTATATCATGAAACCCTGTCTCAAACCAACCAACAAAAGGACCGTCATGGAGAGAAGCACATCATTATGTAACTTACGTGGTTTTAGTCCTGAAGTTTGCAGTTCGTGTATTGAGATAATATATTTAGGAAATACAGTAGGAAATACCACTGATCTTTAAAGTAGTTGATACAATAGAAGCCTATAAATAGGAGGCTCTTTATCGAAGAGTATTAATATAATAGTCATAGAAGTACTGAATACCACATAATTAGATCAGCCTAAAATTGAATGTTGTTTGCTCTAGAAAATGTTATGCAAATAATTTATTCAAAGTTCAATGTAAAAAAGATTTTTTTTTTGTATTCCTATATACCTAGAAGTCTAATCTTTAGACAGTTTGTTCAGGAGTAGAGTATTAATGTAGTAAAGTTAGGTAATGTAATAATTAAGTACCTGGGAATACTGAGATCTGGGTGCTACACTCAGAGATTTCTCTGTCTCTGTCTGTCTCCGTATCTCTTTGTGTCTCTCTGTCTCTCCTCTTCCCTCCCTTCCCCTCAATCCTTTTGTCATTAATTAAGGCTCAGGACTTTAGTGTGCTTCTCTAGACAGTCTCATGAATGAGCATTTTGTCCTACCAAGTCAGAGTCTAATGCTTAAAAGACAGATTTCTGAGGACAAGGTCTTTTACCACATACAGTACATTCTCATAAACATTAATGGACAGGTGTACATAAAACAATGCAACCACATATACTCTTGTATGAACAATTGAAGGGATTTTCAAGGACCGTTTATAACTAGACCCTAAAATAAAAGAGAATTTATTTTTAAAAAGCCTTCATAGTTAAGTATGTTAAAGACCTAAAGAGTAAGAATTGAAACTAGGGGCTAAAGAAAGATGACTCCGTGGGTAAGAGTGCTTCCTCTGCTTCCAGAGGACCCAGGTTCAGATCCAAGCATCTGTGTCAGGCAGCTCACGTCTACTCGTGATTCTAGTTCCTGAGGATCTGATGCCCTCTGGCAACCTTGGGTACTATTCCAGAATGTGATGTACACTTATACAGATAGGTACATACTCATACACATAAAATAAATGTGTTTTTTCAACAAGAATTGAAACTTAACTACTAAGTGAAAATACAAGGCAAAATTATATTTAACAAAGACTTTCTGATAGGAAATAAAAGCAACAACAACAAAGGGGATTGTAAACTAAAAATCTTCATGAAGTGGTCAGTTAGTACAAAGGCAAACTATGCAATAGGAGAAAGGTTTCCAAACCATGTATTGAACAAAGAATTTGTAACTACAGAATACAGGTGGATATTTACCAATTGGGTAACAGTTTTGTTCCTATATGTAATGTGGCAGACTTGTGTTAACTGCTTATGTTAAAATGCGTGCCTATAAGAAAAGAATATTAATGTAGGTCCACAATGCTTAGCTTTTACATTTTAGGAATAGCCTTGTGAACCCTGTTTTATTCCCTGGGAATATTATAGAAGATCTTAGCAGATGGCCTATTTTTACTAATGTGGCAATCACGTCTGTACTGGTAACTCTAAGCCAGGCTTTTCTCAAGTAGAAATTGAATTTGGTTTAGGAATATTGCCACAACTTTTTTTTTTTTTTCTGACCATTTGCTTTCTCCTAGGCATTTAGGAGTTAGGGTCTCTTCCATTTTACTAAATTTGATTCCACTGGTTTTATTTTAGGAATATTCTCTCTGTGTAAGGATGTATGACACAGACTTTCTAAAACACTCTGTTTTCTATACAAATTACTTAGTATATACACAAAAAAGTGTCTCTGCCATGGTCTGCCAACAAACATCATATCCGAAAGTAGTCACAGACTGGGAGGGCTACAGACTGTTAGAGAGAACACAGACGGCTTCTGCTTTATAACCACTCTTTTCCTTTCCTTTCCTTTCCTTTCCTTTCCTTTCCTTTCCTTTCCTTTCCTTTCCTTTCCTTTCCTTTCCTTTCCTTTCCTTTCTTTTCGAAAAATAGACAAGGAAAGAGAACTTCATATCATTATGTTCAGAGAACTTCAGTATACTTTTCTTTTCTAATATGCCTGTGTCAGAGACTTTTTTATTATGTGTATATGTGTGTGCACGTGTGCATATATACATGTAGCACAAGTACATGTGTGTAGGTACAGGTGCACTGTATATGTGCTGTGCACGTGGAAGACAGAGGACAGTCTTAGGTATAATCCTCAGCAGTTTCAGGGGCTGTCAACACTGATCGTGTTCCCTGCAGTTTAATAGTTTTAGCATCCCTGTCTTGCATGGTGATTTGGCCTGAAGCTGACTCACTGTAGCCTATAATGAAGTCAAGCACATTGTTCTTTGACAGCAGCTTTTGGCCCACTTCATAGAAAGGAGCATGATCTCTCTGCTCTGCTCCACCTTTTTTGTTTGTTTCTTTCAGGTGATCCATGTTTTTGAAAATACAGCTTTATAGAATAGTGTTTAACCAGAGCCACAATTTTTACTGGTATATTGCAGAAACAGCCATCTTAAAAATTATAACTTTAATCTTATTTTAAATCTCTGTGAGAACAGAACATTTGATATTTGCCTCTACAATTTCAGCCCCTTGCACTGTACATACAAATGACATTTACTCCAAAAAAAAAAAAAAAGAAAGAAAGAATTGCAGTACTTTTTAACAAAAGAAAGGAAGGCGTTCCTACAGCAGGCAAACATGACTTTTAGTCTGGCTTTGCCAACTAGCGATACACAGAATGTGGCTGTGTGCCCACTCTTTGAAATGTTTTGACTGCTTAAACAAGCTTATCATTCTGTACTTGGCTTTTGATCTCTTCTTTAAACTCTTCATCCTCAAACTTGTACCTCTGGAATTACCTTTCCTTTATGGCAGTTTCCAGGCAGTGGCTTAGGAGCACTAGGCTATTGAGTCTGCGGCACACAGACGGAGCCTGTAGGAACTCATGTTCTAATGTCGCACACTTTTTAGTTATTTTGAATCTTTGCTTTTGAAATACTTTTCTCCTCTTTATTTTACTATTTCTAACTGATATCTTTGTCCTACTGCAGTCATAATACGAAGACAACCACCTGGTTGGATCCTCGTCTCTGCAAGAAAGCCAAAGCCCCTGAAGACTGTGAAGATGGAGGTAGAGATCAGAAACCTTTCATGTTAGGCTTTTTCTCTTAATCCTTCCTCATTCTTCTTGCCTAGATAATGAGTTTTCCAAAATCCTAAGCAAATAATAATATTCATAAGCACACCAGCTGTGGATTTTAATCATAATTAGCTGGTGGTAGTTATTATGTCATTATATATAATTTTATAGGACTTTTTTTAAACTGCCCCTAAAAAGAGAAAAACACCTCTGCTGCTTTTAAATTTATATCCTAAAGTCAAACTTTTAAAATTCTAAATATTCAGTAAATTAGGCACAACTTCATTATGTTTGTTGCAGAGCATAGGTCACCAAATTCAAAGACTTATTCTAAACTACAGAAATGAAGACAGTATAGGGCTTACAGAAGGACACACAGATCAAGGTAACAAAATAGAGGGTCCAGGAATAGTTTGATGCATATCTAGTCACTTGATTTACAATTAATTTGCCACAAATCAATTCACTGAGGCAAAGAAAACATCTTTAACACATGTGCTGGAGAAAGTTGACATTATGGACATAAGGCCCTGGTTTCTGTCACCACTACTACAAAATATATAAATAAAATAATAAAAAAGAGCATCCTGAGAAGGCAAACCTTATCTGTACCTCATTTCCTAAACAAAAATTAATTTCAGATAAATCAAAAGCCTAATCATAAAGCTAAACTGTAAATACAGGAGAATGTACTGATGATGTGGGGACTGGTAGTTTCTATACAAGCTGTAAAAAGTGGGATGAGAAGAAAAATTAATACTCTGTACTTAATTTAAAAATTTTAAATGTACATTAAAAGATACCACTAAGAAAATGAATATGTCAAGCCAATCCTGTTCAGCATAGGCCTATAATTCTAGCTGTTCATGAAGCTGGAGCAGAAAGATTACAAATTTAATAGCAGCCTGGGAAACATAGTGAGACCCTATCTAAGACTTTGAAAATGTATTTCAAGAGGCTATAGGTTATTGGTAAAGCACTTGTGGAACACTGAGAAAGGGAGATAAGAAAAAAATTAATAGACCAAGTCCCAGATTTTGCAGTATATACTTAATAGAGAAACTACAATAAGAATCTAAAAAGAACAATTTAAGGAATTTTAAAAAACTTTATATGTAGATGTTTGGTATCTCTGTGAACTACCTGTGTCTATTATCTACATAGGCCAGATGAGGGCAGCAGATCTCCCTGGAACTAGAGTTATAGAAGGTTGTGAGCCACCATATGAGTGCTGGGAACCAAACAGGGGTCCTCTGCAAGAGCAGTAAGTGCTCTCAGTAGCTGAGCCACTGCCCCATCCCCTATAAAGAAATGATACATGTTCAATAAACAAGATGCTAAAAACCATCTCTTTTGCTTTCAAAACCCTCTGGAATGACTACAAAAATAAAATAAAACAATTAGTGTGGGTAAATATGGATAGAAATAGTAGCCCTTCTACATTAATGTGCACATTATAAAATGATACAACCACTTTGGAAAATAGTTTGTCAGTTTCTTAAAAAGGTAAATATTGGAGGTTTCTGGAGGGTGGGGCAGGAACCAGGAAAGGGGATACATTTGAAATATAAATAAAATATCCAATAAAAAAACTGAAAAAGAAGGTAAATATAAATTGTTCCACCATATGATTTAGCAATTTTATTACTGTGAATCTACCCAAAATGAATGAAAAGTAAATGAGTGTGTATATGTGTGTGTGTGTGTGTATGTCTACACAAAGACCTAGAGGCAAGTATTTATAGTACATACTATTAACAAATATACCCAAAGTAACAATCCAACTAGATAATGAATATTTTAAAATGTAATATAACCCTACAGTGGACTAATATTCAGAAATAAAAATAATTTTATTATGCATGTATGTATGAATAAACTGAATTTACATTGTCCAAAGTTAAAAAAAGACAAAAATAACCAAATTGCACTACTTACTATATAAGAAAATAATGAAATCTAGGGAAACAGAAAGGTTAGGTGTAACCTAGGGATGAGGATGGGGAGAGAGAGTATTTATAAATTGCATAAGAGTGATAGAAATATATCATTGAGTTAATGATTGCAAAAATGAGAAAGTTACTAAATGTTGTAATACTGTCTCCAATTGACATCTGCTTTCAAAGGAAAATAATTTTCTCACTGGGCATCCAAGGGAAGGTCCTATGCTCAGCAGTAGATGGCCAACAAAAAACAAGCTCAGTGGTATTTTTGTAGACTTTTTTGTCTCATCTTGCTTTGAACACTTTTTTAATCATACATACTTGTATTTTGCTTATATATTATGGTTTCTGCTTTTGTGTTTGTGTGTGTGTGTTTGTGTCAGTGTCTATGTGTTTTTTTTTTTACTTTGTTTTTTCCCCTTTTCTCCTATAATATCCTGATTACATTTCCCCTTCCCTTTATTCCTCCTAGTTCCTCCTCATATCCCCTCCCATTCAGATCCATCCCTTTCTTGTCTCTCATTAAAAACAAAAAGGTTTCTAAGGGATAATAACAAAATAAATTAAAACATAATAAAATAAGAAAGGCTAATACATCAGGATTGGACAAGTCAAGATCACATAAGGAAAAGAGTCTAAGAGAAGACACAAGAAATAGAGAACCAACCACTTGTTTACATGCCTAAGAATCCCATAAAAACACTAAATTGGAACTATATATGCATATGCAAAGGTAAGGAAAAAGAAGAAAAAATAAAATAAGAATAATAGTATAGAATTAAGAACATACATACATACATACATACTACATACATACATACATGTAAAAGCTCTGACACATTATAAGACAAGGAACCTCCAAAGATGCTGATGCATTCATTTTCTGTTGGCCATCTACTGCTGGGTATGCAGTCTACCCTTAAGAGAAGCTTGTTTCTCAGTGAGACTCACTTGCAGAAAAATAAAATTTCACTTGCAAGTGGTTTTCTATTGGAGATAGCTTCTGAGCTAGGGATGGGGCATGTGTCCACTTCTCTCTGCTTTAGGACCCCATCTGATACAGACCTGTGCAGGCCCTGTGCATGCTGCCTCAGACTCTGTGAGTTCACATGTGGGCCATTCATGTTGATTTAGAGGCCTTGTCTTCTTCATGTCCTCTATTCCCTCTGGCTCTTAAACTCTTCTGCTCTCCTTCCATGGGATTCTCTGAACATTAGGGGAAGGATTTAATAGAGACATCCCATTTAGGGCTGAATGTTTCAAGGGTTCTCACTCTGCATAACATTTGGCTGTGGGTCTCATCTGTGTCCTCATCTGCAGCAGGGAGAAGCTTCTGTGAGGATGGCTGAGTAAGGATTGATCTACAGGTATAGCACAGTGCCATTAGGAGTCATCTTAATTGCTTTTTTTTTTTTTTTTTTTTAAAGACCAGTAGTTTTTATCCTAAGTTCCTGGGCTATCTAATCTCAGGTTGTTGATTGCTCAAGCATTGTCAGGTATGGGTTCTATCTCATGGAGTGGGCCTGTAGTCAAATCAGACATAGGTTGCTTACTACAAGCTTTGTGACACCACTGCATGCACTAACATATCTTGCAAATAAGACACCATTGTAGATCAAAGGATTGATGGCTCAGTTGGTGTTTGCATTTCTCCTTCGGTAGCATACAGAATACCTTCCTTTATCAAAATATGCTAACACATGTGGTGAAGGCTCTCTCTCTGTAGGTACCAGCTCAACATTTCATGTTCAGTAAGTTATGTAGATAGTGTCTTAAGGAGTGGGGCCTTGCTATCAGTTTGTGGAAAGCAAAGCCCGGGTCATTTGTGGGTTCCTTTGGGGCCCCTTAGACCTACAACTTAGTTAAGTATAACCCAATCCTGGTACTGGAAGCTTCATTTGGTGACAAGACATGGCCAGTTGGGGCTCTGTCTCTTCTCCTACTTAGAGATTTCATTTAGATCACCTTGAGGTATGTGTATATTTTAGGAAGCTTCTGTCTTATTAGGTTTTCATACTACCCCTCAAATGGGCCTGAGTTTTAGCTGTCTCTTCCTGTACTCACTCTCTTGTTTCCTTCCTCCCTCCTCCTCTCCACCTGATCCTTCTGTTCCAATACCTCTATCTTCCCAATCCCTCAAAATCTATTATATTTCCCTTTCCTAGGGATGTCTGTCAATGCACCTTAGCCTCAGTTGTTCTATAGATTGCAGTTTGACTATCATTGATTTAACAGCTAATATTCACATATAAATGAAATACATAGAATACATGTCTTTCTGGGTCTGGGTTACCTTACTCAGGATGATCTTAGCCATTTTGATAGGTGTAAGATAAACACTCAGAGTACTTTTGATTTGCATTTCCCTAATTACTAAGGAAGTTGAAACAAGTATTTCTCAGCCATTTGAGTTTCTTTTGAAAATTCTCTGTGTAGATCAGTATCCCATTTTTAATTGAGTTAGTTGGGTTTTTTGAAATCTAGTTTTTTTGAGTTCTTTAAATAATTTGGATATTAGCCCTCTCTAGGATGGGTAGTTGGTAGGAATCTTTTCCCATTCTGTAAGTGGCCACTTTATACAAATGATGGTGTCCTTTGCCACATACAAGCTTCTCAGTTTCATGAGGTCCCATAATTTGCTGATTTTAGTGCCTGTGTTTAAAAAGTCTTTTCCTGTGCCAATGAGTTCAAGGCTATTTTTTATTTTCTTTTCTGCCAGGTTCAATGTATCATTTTATCTTGAGGTCTTTGATCCATTTGGAATTTTGAGTTTTGTGCCAAATAATACATTTGGATTTCTTTGGGTTGTTCTACTCGTAGTCATCCAGTTTGACTAGCACCATTTGTTAAAGATACCTTTTTTCCAGTATGTATTTTTGACATCTTTATCAAACTTCAGTTGTACATAAGTGTATGAATTTATGTCTGTGTCTTCAGGTTTTTTTTCCATTGCATAACGTCTATTTTTTTGCCAATATCATGTTGATTTTATTATTGTTCTGTTTACATCTTGAAATTGGGGATAGTACCTCCAGCACTTCTTTTATTATTCAGGATTGTTTTAGCAGTGCTGGTGTGTGTGTGTGTGTGTGTGTGTGTGTGTGTGTGTGTGCAGTGTGTTCATATGAAACTGAAAATTGTCCTTTCAAGGTATGTGAAGAATTTTGATGGGAATTTCATTGAATTTGTAGGTTGTGTTTGGTAGGATGGCCATTTTTACTTTATTAATCCTACCAATCCATGAGCATGGAAGATCTTTTCATATTTGGGTATCTTCTTCAGTTTCTTTCTTCAGTGTCTTAAAGTTTTTATCATACAAGTCTTTCACTTACTTGGTTAGAGTTATCCCAAGATGTTTTATATTATTTGAGGCTATTGTGAAAGCTGTTGTTTCCCTGATTTCTTCCTCGATCCCTTTGTCATTTATATATAGAAGGGCTATTGATTTTTGTGAGTTAATTTTGTATACAGCTACTTTGCTGGAAGTGTTTATCAGCTGTAGGAGTCCTGATGGAATTTTTAGGGTCACCTATATATACTGTCATTATATGCAAATAAAGGTACTTTGTCCTCTTTCTAATTTGTATCCCCTTGTTTCTTCCTCAGTGATGTCTATCATTGATGTTAAGGTGTGTTTCTTGGATGTTACAGAAGGATGGATCCTGTTTTCAAATCCATTCTGTTATTCTGTCTTTCAGGAGGGATATTGAGACCACTGGTGTTGAGATATTATAAATAATGTTTGTCAATTCCTGATATTTTGTGATGGAGATGGAGATGGTGTGTATGTGTGTTTGTTTTTCCCCTCTTCTGATTTGATGGTCAGGAATTATTTATTCCTTGTATTTTCCTTGATGTGTTTAATCTAATTAAGTAAGAATTTTCCTTCTACCACATTTTGTAGGGCTGGGTTTATAGATAAATACTGTTTAAATTTGGTTTTTATCATGAAATGTCTTTATTTTCTCCATCTATTGTGATTGAAAGTTTTACTAGGTATAGAAATCTGGGCTGGCATCTCTGCTCCTTCAGAGTCTGCCCATGACCTTCTGGCTTTTTTGAGTCTCCATTGAGAAGTCAGATGTTATTCTAATAGGTCGGCCTTTATATGTTTGTTAGTCTTTTTCCCTTGCAGCTTTTAATATTCTTTTGTTATTGTTGTTGTTCTGTAATGTAGTATTTTTATTATTATTGAAAAGGGTAATTCTTTTGCTGCTGTCTCTCCCTGCTTCCCCAGACAGGGTTTCTCTGTGTACTCCTGGCTGTCTTGGAAGTGTCTCTGTAGACCAGGCTGGCGTTGAACTCACAGAGATCTGCCTGCCTCTGCCTCCTGAGTGCTGGGATTAAAGGCCTGTGTCACCACCACCTTACCTCTGTATGCACCTTGTACCTTGATGGAAGTGTGTTCTTTAGGTTAGGTAGGTTTTCTTCTATAGTTTTGTTGAAAGTATTTTCTTTGCCTTTGACCTGGGTTCTTTCTCTTTCCTCTTATTCTTTCCTATTATTTTTGGATTTGATTTTTTTATAGTGTCCCAGATTTCCTTGATGTTTTGTGCCAGTATTTTATATTTAACATTTTTTGACCGAGGTATCCATTTCTTCTATTGTGTCTTTAGTGCCTAAGATTCTGTCTTTTATCTCTGGTATTCTATTGTTGAAACTTGTCTCTGAGGTTTCTGTTATAGTTCCTAAATTGTTCATTCCTGATTCCCCCTCAGTTGGATTTTATTTATTGATTCTATTACCACTTTCAGGTCTTGAAGTCTTTTAATTATGTACTTACTGTGTTTTCATAGATTTCTTTAAGGGATTTATTCATTTCCTCTACACACCTCTATTGTATTCACTTGTAAGGTTTTTATCTTGTGCTTCCACTATGCTGCAATACTTGGGAGGCCTTCTTTGGATAGGGTGTACTGGCTAGTTTTGTGTGTCAACTTGACACAGGCTGCAGTTATCACAGAGAAGGGAGCTTCAGTTGGGGAAGTGCCTCCATGAGATCCAGCTGTGGGGCATTTTCTCAATTAGTGATCAAGGGGGTAGGGCCCCTTGTGGGTGGTACCATCTCTGGGCTGGAAGTCTTGGGTTTATAAGAGAGTAGGCTGAGCAAGCCAGTAAGGAACATCCCTCCATGGCCTCTGCATCAGCTCCTGCTTCCTGACCTGCTTGAGTTCCAGTCCTGACTTCCTCTGGTGATCAACAGCCATGTGGAAGTAAGCCAAATAAACCCTTTCCTCCCCAAATTGCTTCATGGTCATGATGTTTGTGCAGGAATAAAAACCCTGACTAAGACATAGGGGTTCTAGGCTCTAGTGAAGGCTTAATGTCCTGGCTGTTATTGATTATGTTTTTACACTGGCATCTAGACCCCCAGGATTGGGAAGATTCTGGGATTCTGAGATCTTGATAGGTGTGGCCACTGGAGGTTCTGGGTAAAATGTATTTCTAGGTATTAGGAGCTGATGCTTAGGAATGGGGATGGACTGTGGCGTGGAGGGTTGAGGGGTCTACAAATGCCTGTAACTCCAGCACAGGGAATCTAATACCCTTCTCTGAGTTCTGCAGGCACCAGCTTACACAAATAGACACGCATACACATAGATTTAAAAAATAATTTTAAAAGTGGAAAAGAAATAAAACAAGGGGAGAAAGCTGGGCATGGTGGAGCATGTCTGTAATTCCAGTTCTTGGGAGGTAGACAGCAGGAAGATAAAGAGTTTCTTCAGTTATATAGTGAGCTTGGGCTAGATGACACCCTGTCTCAAAAAAACGAAACAATTACAACAATACAAAAGCAAAAGAGGGATAGGGAAAGGCAGGCGGTAGATGGGATTAATTGAAATAATTCCATGTTCTGTCCTATCACGTGATTTCCAAGAATCAAACTCAAGTGGGCAGGCTTGAGGGCAGGCACCCTTGCTCAGCCCCTGCGTTTTCATTAAGGGGGAAAAATATTTTTTATTGTATCTTCCTTGTCAATAATGCTGTCATAGTAAGCTTTTTGTGATGGTGAAGTTAGCCATTGTAAAGGCAAACTACAATACGTAATACTGTAGAAAATGACATTTCAGATTGTATGTATGCACTTAGTCCCTGTCAGTTTTTGCCGATTTGTTGCCTTTGCTACTCCCTAATTCAGTTTTTACTAAATTCTCTGCATGTTCTGAATCTTTTGGTGGAAGATATTTGTTCCTCTTACTCTATCAACTTATGGTAGCCCACCCACTAAATCTCTAGTATCCCCCCTCATTCTGAACTAGGTTTCTGTGTTTTCTATTGCTTTTGAATCTGTTTTTAGTTGTCTCATTGGCTTGTCAAATGCACAGTAAAAGTAAATTTGACATCTTTGGTCTCTCATAGATACCATTCTCCTGAGCATTAGGCCAAAGCTCTAGAATGATTCTCAACCATAGCGAGCCACATATCACATATCCTGCATATCATATATTTACATTATAATTCATAGCAGTAGCAAAATTACAGTTATGAAGTAGCAATGACAGAATTTTATAGCTGGGGGTCACCACAGCATGAGGAACTGTATTAAAGATCACAGTATTAGGAAGGTTGAGAGCCACTGCTCTAGCAATTCTTGCTTCTTAGCCTCTTGTTACCCAGCTAGCTCTCAGTTCCTGTAGGTTGGTTAGTTTCATTTTACTTTGTTATTTTTTAAATATTGTCAAAATTCTTAACATATATAAAACCTGAAACAGTTTTACTATGAACACATAAATGTGCCCCTGGGGTATTACACATAACATGTTGCTGTGTAGCCTGGGCAGGCTTCACACCTGACGTCATCCTCCCACATGTTATACTCCAGGGTTAAAGGGATGGGGCTTTGATATAGAATTCCCTCTCTGCTCTTCGGCCTTTCTGACATATCCTTAACACCAATAGTCTCCAAGATGTTGGTCTTCAAACTATCTAATGGTATACTAGAGGAAAACATTGGAACTTATTTTCATAACATTATTGAAAGTAAAAACGCTCATATAAAATAAACTTCACTATTTTATGTATCACTTTTGTGATGGCACTCTTACTTATTCCATATATCAAACTGTCACATGGATTATCTAGAAGATGTTGACTGTTCCATGACACTGTGACTCTGCCTCCTAAGTGCCTTGGTAAATGTGCCAGCATGCTGAGTCTGGAACTGCTTTTCTTAAACTTATCAATAAGATGATTGTCTAATTCAATAGAGTCTTGGTAGCTTTTCTCCCAGCTCTCCATAACTTTGTTAGGGTTGGTCATGGCTTCTGCCCCTTCGACTTCCTAACATCTCAGTGCTCTGAAGCTTCTGTCTATTTCTCACCTTTCTCTGTTCACAGTGTAAGTAATCTTATCCGTTGCCATGCTGTTCCCATGGTGTCTGCCGAATGTCTATCTGCTGAGTCTAGGTTCCTATGGCTCCTTAGGCATGCTTGTCAAGGTGTTTTCGGAAATAAGAAGCCTCTCAGTTGTTTGAGTCAATGCTAGCTGTTCTCAGCTTTTTCCTCCTGGTTTCCCTGGGGGTTTGTTTTGGTTTTGGTTTTGGTTTGTTTGTTTTGTTTTTTACAGTTAAGAACCAAGTACTAGCATTGCAGCTTTTAAAAACTTATTATTTCTTTAATGTCTGCTTGTGCTATACATGGTGTTAAGACACTTTTAAATGCTTCTTCTGTCTTCTAAGTTCCTCTAAATCTTTTTATATTTTTAATTCCTACAAGCATGACCTCATATTAGTTATTAGTAAGTTCTTGATAATATGCTGTAGTAGGTAATCTTTGTTTTCAGCCTGGGTGGATTTGACATGAATGCTTTAGGGAGGATGTTTCCAGAAAGGTTTAATGTTTCTGGCAGGAAAGCAGAGATCACCCAGAGTGAGTAGCATAGCCAATTCGGTAGAGACCCCAGACTGAGTAAAAAGAAGAAAGTGAGCTGAACTCCAGTCCCTCAGTGCAGAAGCAACTCTCCCAGCTGCTTCACATCCCTGCTACCTTGTGTTCCCCACCAAGATGGGTCATATCCTCAAATTGTGAGACAAAATGAGTCCTTCCTCCCCTAAGTCATTTCTGTTAGGTATTTCGTCACAGCATCAAAACAAGTAATTATACATCTATCATTTTTATGCCAGAAGAACTAAAAACTGAGGACCACATAGGCCTCTGTCCTACTCTTTCCTTCACTCAGGCTCCAGAGTAATCAGATCCTATCACTTCCTGTCTCGGCTACATGCCCATTCCAGCCGTCCCTACCACCAACTCTTTAGTTCCAGCCCTCTTTACCTAGTCCACTGAAGCTTTTCTTACTTGTCTACTTTTATATCACTCTATTTTATGTTTATTCCTCTGTTGCTGATGGCCCATAATCTTTTACAAATATAGATTTAATCCTGTCATAGTCCTGCTTAATCACTCTTATTATCATGAAAATAGAAATCACAGGGCTGGGGTGATGGCTTAGTGGGTAGGAATTTTTGCTGAGTTTGAGTTTCCAACATCTTTATAAAAAGCCAGGCATAGCTACACGTCCTGTTACCCAGTCTTGTAAGTCAGAGATAAGTGGATTCCTGGGTATTCACTGGCTGACCAACCTACTTAAAATGGTGAGCTTCATGTTCAGTGAGAAACCCTGTCTTAAAAAAAATAAGATACTTATACCCAACCATTGGACCGAAGTCGGGGACCCCTGTGGTTGAATTAGGGAAAGGCTGGAAGAAGTTGAGGAGGAGGGAGACCCCATAGGAAGACCAGAAGTGTCAACTAACCTGGACCCCTAAGATCTCTCAGACACTGAGCCACCAACTAGGCAGCATACACTAGCTAGTCTGTGCTCTCCCACCCCCCCCCCCCCCCCCCACCCCCGCCCAACACATATACAGCAGAGGACTGCCTAGTCTGGCCTCAGTGAGAGAAGACACACCTAATCCAGAGACTTGAGGCCCCAGGGAGTGAAGAGGCCTGGCAGGAGTGTGTGTGTGTGAGTGAGGGGGGGCATCCTCTTGGAGGCAGGGGTGGGGAGAGGAGAAATGGGATAAGGAACTGTCAGAGGGCAGAGTGGGAGGGGGATAATGATTGGACTGTTAAAAAAAAAGATTAATAAAAAAAGATATATCCATATTTATTTCTTCTCCTTTTTATATCCTTATAATATTTTAAGCAGCATGAGTTTATTCTTTGTTATTATTGTTTAAAACATTTTTAAATGTAAAATATTTTGATCATATTCTTTTCCTCCCCCAAGTCCTATAACCTTTCCTTCTCCCTACCCACACAACTGGGTCAAAAAAAAAAAAAAAAAAAAAAAGCAAAAACCAGTCCATTGTATGTTGGTCAACTACTATTGAGCGAGGAAAACCTAGCAGCTAGGTTTTCATTCATTCATTCATTTTTAAAAATATATATAACAAAATAAAGTATAATAAGATAAAAAATGCTATCACATTGAAGTTGGACAAAACAAACGAACTAAGTGGGAATGAGCTGAAGAGAAGACGCAAGATTTAGGGACCCACTTGTTTGCGCACTTAGGAAGCCATAGTATATGCAGAGGACCTAGTATAGACCTGTGCATGTGCTTCTGTCTCTGAGTCATTAGAACCTTTGCTCATGTTTGTTTAGAGGGCCTTGTTTTCTTGATGTCCTTTGTCCCCTCTGGATCTTAACACTCTTGCCTCCTTTTCTACAGGTTTCCCTGAGCTCTGAGGGCAGGGATTTGATGCCTGTTTAGGGCTGAGTGTTCCAAGTTCTCTCACTTTCTATGCAGTGTCTGGCTGTGGGTCTCTGTATGTGACCTCATCTGCTGCAGGGAGAAGGTTCTCTGATGATGGCTGAATAAGACTTGATCTATAAGTATTGCAGAATATCTTTAGGAGTCATTTTATCACTACCTCCTCCTCTTCCTCCTCTCCCCCCCCCCTTCCTTCTCTTCTTCCTTGTCCTCCTTTTCTTTATATAAGTAGTATTTGGTGTAAATATACCTTTATTTTCTTGTTGTAATTGTCATCTTCAAGGCTCACTGCTTACATCTGCTAACCTAGACCTACATACAATCTAATCTATGCCTAGAATGTTTTCAGCTCTCAAGACTGGCTGCTGAATAAGCTCACCCTTTCTAGCTCTTTCTAAATTCTTGTTGGCTGGTCAACTCAGTTGTTTTGGCTCATAACTGCTTTCCATGCTAACTGATTCAGACTGGCTTCTTCCACTTCTGACTGAATTGCTCTGCTTGGCTTCAAACTAACTCTTCTGCTTGGCCTCAAATTAACTCTAGGAATCTGTTCTCATCTTCTGGCTCCTTCTATTTTCACCTGTGCCTAGCTTGTTCCCTTTTATCCTGTCTCTGTAAAACTCTCCCAGTAAAACTGCCTCCTCCTTCCTCCTCTCTCTACACTGCTTTCTTAAGTAGCCTCCCTTTTGTTGCTCTTCTCGTGAGAGTTGGACATATCCTGCTCCATCAAATCTTTCTTTGACTCATTGTCACTTTGTCTGACTCTGAGGCAGACATCACTTCCAAACAGGGGTTCTTCCTTCTACAAATTAACTTTACCTTCATTGTTTGGGATTAAAGGTATGTACTAAGGGCTGAGCCACACCACAACTAGAAACAGGTTTTTTCAATAAATAACACAATCTTGGGGTTCACAGTGTGATCCTGCAACAATTTGGTTTTACCCTGGGTTTGTAGCTGGATTGGTGTTTATGTTTCTCCTTTGGTAGCATGCATAGACCTTCCTATACCAGAGACTCTGGTTCTGAGGGGCGAAGGCTCTAGGCACCAGTCCTACATCCCAATGAGTTATGTAGTTGTCTTCAGCAACGTGGCTGCCAGGGCATTCTTAATACTTCAGTATTCTTTGATCTGTCTGGAATGACTTCATTTTCTCTAATTTGTCTTTTAGGATCACTCAAACATTTCTGCATTTAAAAGGCTTTTCTAAGAGCTATTCTCAGAGTTGATAGTATTCCTCCTGATGCCCTCCAAACCCTATCTTCAGCTTGTCACTTCTCTTCTATTTTTCTGTGTACTCAAGAACCACATTATGTTCTTAATATTTTTTAATAAAAAGGAGTCAGGAAGAAAAACAGAAAGGAAGGAGATGAAATGGTCCACTAGAAAATGTATAAAATTGCTAGGCATTTTAATCTATTACCACTTTCATTAGACTGTGAAAGTTACTAGTGGTAATGACTTAAAATTATGAAAAGTAACTCAGAAGACATTGCCACATTTACTCTTCTAAGGAAAGCCACATTTACTCTTCTAAGGAAGGCTACATTTAATATGTTAGCTGCTAATTGCTTCAAGTGCTAAAATAGACAACTTCTAAGTTTGTGCTGCAATATACTTATGTTGGTCTTTTATCCTTTTTAAGTAGTAATGCATCCTCTATAAAGAGTGTTTGATTTTTCTTCATTTCTCCAGCCCTCTCCAAAGGCAGACATAGATCTGACCACAGCTGTAGAGGTGATCCCTACTCGGCTGTACTTGGTTTCTGTGCTTGCTCAAAACAATTTCTAGTGAAGAGGAAAACCTTTCCTTGATAATATTATACTTTGGCAATATTGTATATTCTTACAAATATAATCCAAAAATATCATACCTATTTAATGGTTACTTGGTGATGAAACCTTATAACTATTAAACTGATTGCTCTTTGCTTTATAGCTATACCAGATCAAAGTGAACTGCAGTATGTCTCACTTCATATTTTTTTCTAAAGTTTCCACATATTTCAATTACTTCAATAATTTTTTAGCTGGGGTTATAGTTAGAGAAACAGAATCAATATCCATGAAAAGGAGGTTTGCTCAGTCAGATAGGCTGTAACTCACAGGAGCCAGGTAGTCCTGCAATGACTGCCTGCAAGCTAGTCAAGCTGCACATCTTGTAGATACTTGTAATGCACAAAGCTGGTTGTCTTGGCTGTTCCTGTGTGGTGCTGGAGGGCTAGAAGATTCATGGAGAGCCATTAGTCTTTAGTCTGTGAAAGGCCAAGCTGAGCTCTCATGTCAGTGAAGGAGGACAACAGTAGTGGACATAGACACACTCACCAGTCAGAAAGAAAGGCTGCTAAGCAGTGCTGACTTTTCTCCCTGGGATCTCTTTGTATTATTTGTATCATGTACCACCCACTGGAGAGGGAAGGAGCTCTTCCCTCTTCCCTTAGTCCATCATGGAGTTGCCCTTACTGGCCTACCCAGAGGCATTGCTGCTTAGCTAGCCCCAGGTCTCATCAAGCCGACAAGATTAACCACCACAGTCTGCTTTCATCATCCCCACCTCAGCCTTCAACAGTGTTCAAAGGAGAACCATAAAACTCAGCAAACTTGGAAACCACTGGCCGATTGTGTATGGAATTGAAAAAAAAAAAAAAAAAGAGGTTGAAGTTGTGAGTGCAGATCTGGGAGGAGTTAGGGAAGCCAGAAGGGGGAATGTGATCAAAATGTGTTCTGTATATGTATGAAATTCTCAATGTTTTAAAAATTTAAAAAATGTACATATGCTAGAGAAGAGAGGTGAGGTAATTCAAGAGTTTTCAAGAGGCGAATAACCTGTTCTCTTTATTCTGAGTGCAGAATACATTTTTATTATAGTAAAAATAGTTTATAGTTTGTCAGTTTATCAGTGGAATTTTTGTTTATGAAATTGACATTTCATAACTGAGTCAGTGGCATAAAATCTTTTCATGTATTCTAAGCCTGTTTTCTATCTGGTGTGTTTTATTTTATAGCATATGCACTCCAAAAAAAAAAAAAAAAGAATTGAAATTAAAGAGACCCAGGGCTACAAAGATGGTTTTAAACCACTAAACCATCATTCTGTCCCCAGGTCTCTTTAGTGGTGGATGCTGGCTGGCTGACAGGAACCTGATATAGCTATCTCCTGAGAGGCTCTGACAGTACCTGACTAACACAGATGTAGAGGCTCACAGCCATCCATTGGACTGAATACAGGGTCCCCAATGAAGAAGCTAGAGAAAGGACCCAAGGAGCTGAAGGGTTTGCAGCCCCTTAGGACGAACAACAATATGAACTAACTAGTACCCTCAGAGCTCCCAGGGACAAAACCACCAACCAAAGAGTGGGACTAATGACTCCAGCAGCATTTATAGCAGAGGATGGTCAAGTCGATCATCAATGGGAGGAGAGGCCCTTGGTCCTGTGAAGGTTCTATGCCCCAGTGTAGGGGAATGCCAGGGCCAGGAAGCAGGAGAGGGTGGGTTGGTGAGCAGGGGGAGGGGGGGAAGGAACAGGGTTTTGTTTTATATTTTATTTTATTTTGTTTTTTTTCTGGAGGGAAAACTAGGAAAGGAGATATCATATGACATGTAAATAAAGAAAATATCTAATTTTTTAAAAAAGCACTGGGTATTCTTGCAGAGGACCTAAATTCAGTTCCTAGTACCCATAACTCTCAGTAACTCAGCTTCTTGGGATTCTGGCACCATCTCTGGCCTTCACAAACACACATGGAGGCAAACACTTATAAACATAACAGAAGTTTTTAAAGTAAACAAAGGGACAGGATATCATAATGTACAACAGCTGTAGTTTTTTGTTGTTTGGATTTTGTTTTTTAATTCCAACTCATATGGGCTTGGTGGCACATACTTATAATCCCAGCACTCAGGAGGCAGAAGCAGGTGTATCTCTGGAGTTCAAGGCCAGCCTGGTCACATAATGAGATCCTGTCTCAATAGGAAGAACAAGCTTCTGACTCAGTTCCTATGTATAATGGCCACACTACAGCCTCTACCTAGGACTGTCCCTGAGGGTTAACCCTTACACGCCTGCTAAGATGATTCTTTAAGAACTGAATGTTCACGAATGCAGGCTGGGAAAGAAGAGGATTATTTTTGGCTCAAGCAGTTTATGTTGAAGAGGTCATTTTTAATTTTTTTTCAACTATTAGAAATTTGAATGTGACTTCAGTTTTTCTCATATCTTATTAACTAACTCTTGAGATTAATAATACATCCTAACACTGTGTATGATATTTGTCACCAGAGCGGATTACACAGGCATAGATTACACAGTGCACTGGTAAGGAAGTTAGTTCTTTCAGACGCTCAGCTGAAGTTCACATAAGGAGAAGCAGATCCTTTCTTTGGCTTTAAACAGATCTGGACTGTGCACTTGAAATGGCAAAAGTCCAAGGCTGGGTTCTTTGAGAAGTAGGTCAGAACATAATAAATGATGATGTATAAAAGTAAAAAATGTAACAACTGGTGCTGCTTGGATTGGATTGAAAGGAATGTGAGTTTCATACCAGCTTTATCAAGCATCTTATATAAAAGAAATTTAATGAGTGATTTATTATAACAACTTGTATTTTTACTTTATTCTGTATTTGTATGTATGTCTGTGTATAGGTATATGCACATAGGTACAAGTGCCCAAGGGGACCAAAGGCATTGGATTCTCTGGGACTAGAGTTACAGGCAGTGGTGAGCCTGATGTGCGTGCTGAGAATGGAGCTCAGACCCTCTACAGAAGCAATATATTTAACCCTCAACCCATCTCTCCAGCCCCCTAATAACTATTATTGTTATGTCCTCTATTAAGATAAACATTTTTTAGTTTCTTGTTACTTTTTGTTGGTTGGCTTTTTGTTCTTTGTATGTTTTACTGATTTGGTTTTCAGACAGACTTCCACTATGGAGCCCCAGCTGGCCTAGAACTTACTATTTAGACCAGGCTGGCCTCAAACTTACAGAAATCCACCTGCCTCTGCCTCCTGAGTGCTGGAATTAGAGGCATGCGCCACCACAGCCAGCTAAGGCTGCCTTTTGTTCTATATCCTAGTTTCTGTCTGAGATACACTTGGCTAATGAAGAAGCTACGCATATTGTGTTTTGTTCTCTGAAAAATGAGCCTGCGGTTTTCAAACTCTCAAATATTAGTTTAATAAGGTACATTCACTCACTGATTGTTTTTTCTTTATTTACAGAGCTTCCATATGGCTGGGAGAAAATAGAGGACCCTCAGTACGGAACATACTATGTTGAGTAAGTTTGTTATTTGAGTTAAGTTTCCCAAATGCTTTCCTTTTCAATACAGCACTAGGGAATTCTAAATGTGGCACTTTATGTTTCTGCGACCTGACTTGCTGGTTGTTTTAACTAGAGGAAGGACCACTGTTTGCACTGACTTTTAGCTCTCCAGACGTTGTCTTTGGGTTTCTCAATACAGAACATAAGCAGAGGCCACTGCAGCACACGCCTGTCCTCCCATACTCAGGGTGAAGATGGAGGTTACTTGAGTCAAGGTTTCAAGGTGAGCCTAACGATGTAGAGAGACCCATCTCCAAGGAAAGAAGAGATGGGAGGAGGAACAAGGAAGAGTAGGATGGAGAGGGCAGTAAAGGAATAGAAAAACTGTGGTGAAGACTAATGGCTGGAGAAGCCATCCTCGCTACTGCATTCCTCAAAGAGGAAGGCAGTACATGGACCCTGGGTGAATGATCTTCCATGGTATTACCATTGTGTGCTTCCAAAAGCAATTAAGGTCATTGCAATATACTAATCCAAAGTTAGAGGTATATACTTATAGGTATGCTCTCTTTTAAGGAGTTCTAGAAAGTGTAGTGTTCTTTCAAGGAGTGAAGGTTGCTTCTAATGTATGAACAGACAGGAACTGTATAAACAGATAGGAACTGCATATAATAGACAGGAACTATATATAACAGACAGGGACTGTATAAACAGATAGGAACTATGTATAACAGATAGGAACTGTATATAATAGACAGGAACTGTATATAACAGAAAGGAACTGTATATAACAGACAGGAACTGTATAAACAGATAGGAACTCTGTATAATAGATAGGAACTGTATAAACAGAAAGGAACTGTATAAACAGACAGGACTGTATATAACAGACAGGAACTGTATTTAACAGACAGGAACTGTATATAACAGACAGGAACTGTGTAAACAGATAGGAACTGTATAAACAGATAGGAACTGTATAAACAGATAGGAACTGTATAAACAGATAGGAACTGTGTAAACAGATAAGAACTGTATGTAACAGACAGGAACTGTATATAACAGACAGGAACAGCACTCAGTTGTCAGTGGCCATCTTCACTTCTGAGCTTTCTTTCCCCCTTATTTGATTGCTACATTGTTGAGACCACCAGAATTGCCTACTTTTTTGGATGCTGCAGATGTGATTTTAACCTTAAGTGTTGATGCAGGAAATTTTATAATAAAAGTGCATTTACCTTATTTTACACACTGTAAACCCCGAGATTGTGTTATTTCCTGGAAAAAATGTTGTTTTTTTTTTTTAAAGATTTATTTATTATTATAAATGAGTACACTGTAGCTGTCTTCAGACCACCAGAAGAGGGAGTCAGATTTCATTACGAGTGGTTGTGAGCCACCATGTGGTTGCTGGGATTTGAACTCATGACCTTCAGAAGAGCAGTCAGTGCTTTACCCGCTGAGCCATCTCACCAGCCCGAAAAAATGTTTTTAGTTGTAGTGTGGCTCAGCCTTAGTCCACACCTTTAGTCTAAGAACTTTCAGCTTGAATATTGTAAACAGGATTAAATAAAGTCAACCATAGGTCAAAAGGCAGAGCAAGCAACCAGTGAACATAGGCTTATTGAGAAAGAAAACCACAGAGAGCACAGGGCTTTAGGAGGGTGGACAGAGCAGTGCACAGGAAGAGGAAGGGAGGGAGGGACACTGCATTTAAAGGAGGTTTTGAGAGCATGTGAGAGGGGATTCATTCCGGGGTGCCTGCTGAGGAAGAAGGTCAGCTAGGTGCTTTCTCTGCCTTCACCCCAGTGTCTGTGTCCTGAATCTCTATTGGTAAAATCAAACAATTGAGATTTTGTTAGGGAAAAGAAAACAACCTTATTTAACTAATACTTGAGAGTTAAAAAGCTCAGGGCACATTTTTCAGAGAACAAACACAGTTAAACTTTCAATGGCTTCTTCATTAGCCAAGTGTATCTCAGTAGGTAATTAGGATACAAGAATAAGAGCTGACATTAATGATCTTATTTGCAAAAGCAAAGTGATACTATCACCTGGAAAAATAAGTTAAGAAAACTTCTAATTTTATGATTGTCAATACTATTAGTTGTAAACCAATGCCATTTCCTGGTAATTATCCCTGCCTGCAGTGAATATCTTTGACGCCCGTTGTGGTCTGTAATATGTAGGTAGTTACTGCATCTCTGAGATGCTTGAAGTGACTTCTTAAAAGCCAGTGTATATCCTAAAGAACTCAGAGTTATCTGTGGGTATTTAATGTGCCACTTCGATTCCAGTGTTTTGCTTCCTTTGAAAATCTTTACTAATTTTGTTTCTATTGTGTTATTTAATACATTGCTAATTGTAGCGTGATATGCAAAGTACTCAGCAGCTCTTCGGGTATTTTTATTTTCCCTGAGGCGTGTAGGGTTGAAGAAAAACTTGTTGTTTTTCAAGTCAGAGGCAGATTTGGAGGCTGACTGAAAGGACTGTGTGGAATTTTTCTTCCCCTTGCAGTTTAGCCTGTTTAAACTGGGCTTCAATCAACTATTATCTGCCAGGGACACTGCTGAACATTTCTGAGACAATGACTCTCATTATTTCCTATTCTAAGTGAATTTGAATACATGGTCAAGAGGTGAAAGTCATTTGCCTGTTATAAAATCTCTAGCTGAATGACCTTATTTCCATTAAGCAAGGATGCAGCACTGAAGCAGCTTTAAGGCACACCCTACTCCACGTTGTCATGGAGGTGTGTGAAACCAGCTAAGTAAGGTACCAGTGACAGCGTACAACTGCTCTCCGAACAAGCTCATTTACAGGAAGATAATGCATTAGCTTTAGAAGAACAGACTGTGCTCTAGGTGCACATTAGATGGAGTCAGCTACGCTACAGAGTGTGGCTTCACTCCCAGATTAACTGGGTTTTGAATTTCAGCTGTGGTAATCTGCAGTGAGTTTACTGCTGGAGAGAAAGAGCTGTTACTTGAATGGCTATTCTTTGACTCTCTTAGATTGTCAGACCAGATGGCACCATGATTGCTTTTGGCAGGAATCTTGTAGTAGTAACACTAGCTGCAGTGGTGGTTTTTTGGTCTTTTTTGGGGGGCGGGCGGGGGGTGGGTGAGTATTTATTTTAGAAGATGAGATTCTGAAATGGATCTTTTTAAAAAGAAAATTGTTCTAAAATTTAATGGCAGGCCTCCTATAGAAATATTTCATTTTAAAAATTTTCATGAAAAAAAAAAGCCACAGCATGCTTAAAAGGTTAGACAACAACTCACAGTAGACTACTCTCTTCTTCCACTATGTTAGTCCCTGGGATCAGTGGCAAGCACCTTCACTAACTGAGCTACTCAGTAGACAAATATTTTCATGTTGAGAAATATTGTCTTAGTTCTATTGCATTAAGAATTGTAATACTCTTAGGCAACAATCAAAAGATATGTCTGATTTCATATCTTAATATTCTTCATTAATTTGTTGAGATGAATTTTTAACATCTAGGTATTAAACACAAAGTTGTCATGCAGATTACATTGCAAGTTATACATTAGGTATTCAGCAATGCTTGTTTAGCTGCCTTCTGAACTTTTTACTGACAATCTCTAATATTCTCCTCCCATACTCATGAAATTCTTTGCTTAGAGGGTGTCCTTACTTCATGGCTAGACAAATAAATCCATTCATCTTAATATGTGCTTATAAATAACAAAGTAAAGGGTACTTCACTGGTCATTCTATATGGAGGGTAGCTTTTTAGTGTTGTCTAATGTAGTAGATGCAATGAATTCTTCTATTAAATCTTTTTTCCTACTAAATTTTTTATTAGATATTCTCTTTATTTACATGTAATACGATATCTCTCCTTTCCCAGTTTCCCCTCCAAACAAAAAACAAAAAAACAAGAACAAACCCCTGTTCCCTCCCCCTTCCTCTATTAAATCTTATATTCTTTTATCTAAGAACTTTCACTTGCATGTCTCCAGTCTCTTCTTATATACATCACAAAAGATAGAAATACAAATTACTATTTTGTTGTTGTTGTAAGCCCAGGGTGGCAAAATGAGTCATTCTAGCTAATGATATAAAAGGCAGCCAGAGTTCTTCCCTACACAGGGTTATTTCCTTCTAAGTACAAATCTTTAGGGGTTTTCTTAAGAATACTAAGATTTTAGAGGCAGGCAGATTTCTGAGTTCGAGGCCAGCCTGGTATACACAGTGAGTTCCAGGACAGCCAGGGCTATCCAGAGAAACCCTGTCTCGAAAAATTAAAAAAAAACAAAAACAAAAACAAAAAACCAAGAATACTAAGATTTTCATCTGTTGAGAGTTTAGATGTACTAGAGCGGGGCTAGAGCAATGGTTCATGAGTTAAGAGCATGAACTGCTCTACCAGATGGCCCTCGTAGGTCACAGCTATTTGTAACCCAAGCTCCATGAGATCTAGTGCTCTCATCTGACCTCAGAGGGCACCAGCATACATGTGACCCACACTAGACACATAATGTCCAAAGGACACAACACAGTAACATCCTTGGCTATAACAGTCTCTTGTCCCTCCTTTCCTTATTTTTGCCATTAATAGCACATGAAGCAAAGGAAACATTATTTATGTCCCTGTTTCTATAGATATAGATTGTATAATAATTGATCTATATAAAGATAATCACATCTTAAAATTCTAATAATTTGGTGTTTGGTAATTTCATTTCTTGTTAAAGCAGATTTTAGTGGAAAACATCATTTGGCTAAAATATCTTTGCATTGGTAGAGTATGATCATGTTAGCCTCTGAATTATGCCTCATAATGGTTTAAAACGTCATTTTTAGTTTTTATTCTTTTGCCACAACACAGTTTTAAGTTACTACCATTTAAGTGGCTTGCCATCATATCAGTGCTACAGTCCCGTGTAACACATGGGAGCCTGTAGATTACTGAAGCCTGCTGGGTAATCACCTGCCCCAAGGCTCACTTCATTTTTCTGCTTCCCTCCAGAATTCTAAGTTTTCAAAGAGTCGGTTGTGAATGTACTCAGTCACGAAGGCCCACTAAATTTATGTTTCATTTATTTAACTGATTTGCTATGCAATTGTGAAGAAATTAAAGTGTAAAACCAGAGTTGTTCTGTAATATGAGAAAAAAAAGTCATTTTCTTCAGTGGTGATGAATTCATGTGAGCAAATCTGTAGAAAGGTAATGAAGCCATGTACTGAGGTAACACTCTAGAGACTTTACATTCTGATATTCTCAAGAGTAGCTTCATAGCTTGATTTATTCTGAAGAAACTTACAGATTCTTCTGTTGTTAATTGCCTTAAAAAAGGTTAGCGACCAGTACTTGAGGTTGCCGCAGGAAGATAACTTCTGCTGTAGTTCTGTTGTTGCATTGGTGGGTTTGTGGAGAAGTACTAACATCAGCTTCAGCGCCTTTGACCTCTGGTCTCTTTGACAGCCTTTCTGTGCTCCATTCCTAAAGAAACATGCTCCTTAGCCTTCGTGATGAAGGAGCACCACGCTTTACTTAGGAAAAGAAATAGAACTCTTTCATCTAAACCTGAACTGCACATTTTTCTATATTTTACAGTCACCTCAACCAGAAAACTCAGTTTGAAAATCCAGTGGAGGAAGCCAAAAGAAAAAAGCAGATAGGACAGTCTGAAATTCATTCTGCAAAAACAGGTAGAACTTATTTATTCATTTTAGTAAAATGTGAAATATTTATGGTGAGTTAATGAAAATGAATTTGAACCTTTTATTGCTAAATCTTTCAAGTTCAACAAAGAATGTTTTACCTCTGTAAAAGATATAATCTTTTTTACAAAATAATCTGAGCATTGTGAGAATATGTTTGTCATGACTAAATAAAACAAATACAAAATTGTATGAATTTGAGGTTTGATTTTAAAGATTGAGTTGTTTCTTTGAGTTTGAAGCAGGCTCAGTGTTAGCCCTATAGATCTTGATAGCTTCTGAGCTAACTACTTAAATCAGATTTGTAGATTTAATCTTCAGGACTCTCCACCAACCAATAATAATCAGTGCTAAGTAAATCTACCAGACGATTTCCCTGCTTTGTTGATGTTATGCTCCCTTATCTCCTTCCTTTCTTTTGTGTCTCATTATAGCCAAGCATCTCTGCTTACGTTGTAGATACAGTATGACCCACTTCTTTTGTCTGTAAGAAATATAGTTCTTTCTTCTAGTTTCTCTCCAAAGCTTTACATGTAGTTTAGTAGACATGTTCAGTTTAATAGATATTTTTGGGCACTTCTCATATGTTCCATGCTTCACTAGTCACTATATGTTCAAAAATGTTTCTGATTAAGTCAGTCCCTGTCCCCAGGAATTCGTAGTCTGGTAGATAATGGTCATAATATGCAATGAGACGTGTCCTTTAGAGTAGTGGTTAAATGTGCTGGCAAAAGAGCAGGCATGACTCTCACGGTAGAACCTTGATTAAGTTCCCTAAAATCTTTATGCCGCTGCTTTCTCATCTATGGCTAAGAATAATGCCCTCCTCTGGAGATACCCTCCTCTCCAAGGTATCTCAGGACATTGAAGGTATCTCAGGAGGAGGATACTTTTATGTTTATGTGTGTATAAATTGATATAAAGTGCTTATAGTAGGAATTGTTATGTGGTGATCATAAAGGATAACTTTCATCATGATAAATGAGTATGGAGTCACCTTTTATCTGATGAGAGTACATTCCAAGACTACTAGTAGATGCTTAAAGTTGTATAGAGCATTAAACCTTACATAAACTTTTCCCTGTGTATACATACCTCTGATAAATTTAACCTCTGGAACTGGAGTTACAGACACTGTGAGCCACCATGTGGGTGCTGGCAAATAAACCCAGGACCTCTGCAAGAATACCCAGTGCTCTTAACCACCAAGCCATCTCTCTCTAGCTCCTCACCTTTTCACCTAGTGACAAGTCTTTACAATTTCTGTTTGATACTTCTGAATCCCACTACTCTTGTGCCGTGGTGCTTTCTCTAAGTAAAACAGGATTACATGGATATAGGTACTATGATGCCACAAGAGTTGATCTGAAAACCACATGGCTACTAAGCAACTGCCAAATGGTAGTATATACGGCAGAGATTCCTGGATGAAAGGACAATTTGTGTACCAGACAATGTGAGCCAAGATAGCACAAGATTTCACCACACCTCTCAGAGCAGCATACAGTGTAAACTTCATAGTTTACTTCCATTTAATAATTTCAGAATTCATCTGACTATAAATAACTGAAGCTACAGAAAGCAAAGCTGAGTAGAGGGAGGCTACTGTAGTGCAGGCTGGTGAGGGAAAGTACAGAGACCGTAGTGAAGCAGAGAGGAAATGAGTGATAGGAAATCTTACAAAGATATTATTGACAAATACTTCCCTCCCTGCCCCCCAAGGATTTAGTTTGTTAACTTAAATTCTAACTGTTTTGTACTTCAGAGTCTCTGAGATTTCCTTTCCTTTAGGGTTTTTTTATTGTTGTTTTTACTTAGGTTATGCAAACATATTAAAGATTGACTGTATGCAGTTTATTCAGTGTAATTTTTATTTGTAAATCTGATTCTTATTTTGACCCAGATGTGGAAAGAGCACACTTTACTCGGGACCCATCCCAACTTAAAGGTGTCCTTGTTCGAGCATCACTGAAAAAAAGCACAATGGGCTTTGGTTTTACCATTATTGGTGGAGATAGGCCTGATGAATTTCTACAAGTAAAAAATGTGCTCAAAGATGGTCCTGCCGCTCAGGATGGGAAAATTGCACCAGGTAAAAAGGTTGTCAGAATTACTAGAAGAGTAGTGATACACTCTTATCAAAATTAGAGCAAAGAGGGGTGTGTGTGTGTGTGTGTGTGTGTGTGTGAGAGAGAGAGAGAGAGAGAGAGAGAGAGACAGAGACAGAGACAGAGACAGAGACAGAGACAGAGGCAGAGGCAGAGGCAGAGGCAGAGGCAGAGGCAGGGGGGAGAATAAACTATAGCATTGAAACTTCAGATTCTTGTATTAAAATAGTTTATCCCCAAATTAAATACATTGCTAGTTTGAAGGCTGGTAGTTTTATAATAAGAAACTGTTAGAGAAAACATTTTTAGATAATACTTTGGTTATAAGAAACAATATTTAATAGTTATCTCAGATTATTTGATTGTTTGATATAGAGTACTTTAAAAGAATTTTTGTATGTATATGGATATTTTGCCTGCATATATGTATGTGTTTTATGTATGTGCTTGAGATCCAAAGAAATGAGATGAAGGCAGTAGATCTCCTGAAAGTGGAGTTAGAGATGGCTGTGAGCTGCCATGTGGGTGCTGGGATTTCAACCTGGGTTCTTTTGGAAGAACAGCCAGTACTCTTAAGGGCTGAGCCATCTCTCCAGCCCCAACTATATAACATTATTTCAACACCATGTGTCCTGATTTTTTGAAGTCTCAGTACAGCAAGAACAAATTAAAGCACCTTTGTTTGTCAATCTTTTAAATAACTATGTGAAATAAAAGCAAATAGATGAGATAATGAAATTTTATTTTATTTTGTTGTTGGATAACTAATTTCAGAAGTCAAGGTGCTGCTTAAAAAAAATTGCCAACTGTTGAAATTCTGTGGAATGATTCTATTAAATGAGCATAGTATTATGAAAGAAGAAGACAACATTAAATCTTATAAGAATTAATCTTACCTTCCAGTATCTTAAAAATATAGTCATTGCTTGTCTTGATTTTGTTGTTGCTGCTGCTTTTGCTATTTGAAATCAAACAAACAAACAAAAAAATCTACAGAAAAAGTCCTAAAGTAAAATAGGTGATGATATAATGTCACTCTACTCTTCCTATTTTTTAAAAATTAGAATGAATTTAAGAGTCATTTGAGAATAATATGTTTATACTAGAAACTAGTTTTCTTGTGTGTGCTAAAACCCACACTTTCCTGATTTTTGAATAGTCACTTATTAATGACTCAGAAAGTACACTAACAATTCCAAAAACCTTGGAGGGTTTTTAAGTGATAGGCTTGAATTTTGAGATTATAACACTTAATGGGTTTTGTTGTTGTTGTTGCTGTTGTTGTTGTTTGGGGGTTTTTTGTTGGTTTTTTTTTTTGGGGGGGGGGGTTCGAGACAGGGTTTCTCTGTGTAGTCCTGGCTGTCCTGGAACTCACTCTGTAAACCAGGCTGGCCCCGAACTCAGAAATCCACCTGTCTATGCCTCCCAAGTGCGGGGATTAAAGGCATGCACCACCACTGCCGGGCTATAACACTTGATGTTAAGATAATTGATAATTTGACATTTAGGAGATGGCTCAGTGGTTAAAAGCACTTGATGGCCTCTCAGCGAGCCCAGGCTGCTCACTTCCCAGTAGCTTAGAACTGCCTGTAACTCCAGCTTTAGGGAATCCAACACCCTGTCCTGTCTTCTGTCCGTACTGCACACACATGACATAGACATTGACACAGACACACACTCAGAACAAGCAAATGAGAATATTAAAACAGATCTGTTTTTAAATGTATTTATTTTATGTATATGAGTACACTGTCTGATTTTTTATTAATCATGTTATTCGTTTACATTTCAAATGATATCCCCCTTCCCAATTACCCCTCCACAAATCCCTCATCCCATCTCCCTTCTTCCCCCTTGCCTTTGCCTCTTTGAGGGTGCTCTTCCACCCATTCACCCACTCCCACCTAATCCTTCTAGCATCCCCCTTCACTGGAGCATCAAGTCTCCACAGCTGGAGCCATGGGTCCCTTCAAGTGTACTCTGGTTGGTGGTTCAGTCTCTGGGAGCTCTAGGTGTTCTGGTTAGTTACAGGGGTTGCAATCCCCTTCAGCTCCTTCATTCCTTCTCCTACCTCTTCCATTGGGGTCTCCAGGTTCAGTGCAATGGTTGGCTATGAGTGTCTGCATCTGTATTGGTGAGGTTCTGGTAGAGCCTCTCAGAAGACAGCCATACTAGGCGTCTGTCTGCAAGGACATCTTGGCATCAGCAGTAGTGTCAGGGTTTGGTGTCTGCAGATAGGATGACCTGAGTGCACCAGATCTCAGTCTTTTTTTTTTTTTTTTTAAGTTCATTTTTGAGTGCCTCGTTGCATGTACATATCTGCAAGCCAGAAGAGGGCATCAGATCGTTTTATAGTTGGTCATGAGTCAACTATACTCACGTGGGTACTGGGAATTGAACTCAGGACTTCTGGAGTCCAGCCAGTGCTCTTAACTGCTGAGCCATCGCTCCAGTCCCTAAAAGTAAATCTTAAAAGATGCAGATATATATTTTTAGAGCATAGTCATAACATAGTAAATGCATGTATTGTAAATCTCTTTTCAACACTTATAAACAATTAAAGAGTTTCAGAATTTAAGTGTAGTTTCAGAGTTTGTTTTTTCCCTTTCCCCCAACAAAAAGATTAACTTGTTTGGTGGTTTTAATATTTTAACATGATTATATTTTATCAGGTGACGTTATTGTAGACATCAATGGAAACTGTGTCCTTGGTCACACCCATGCAGATGTTGTCCAGATGTTTCAACTGGTACCTGTCAACCAGTATGTCAACCTTACTTTATGCCGCGGTTATCCACTTCCTGATGACAGTGAAGATCCTGTTGTGGACATTGTTGCTGCTACCTCTGTCATCAATGGACAATCTTTAACAAAGGGAGAGACATGCATAAATACTCAGGATTTTAAACTGGGAGCAATGGTTTTGGATCAGAATGGAAAATCAGGACAAATTCTGGCCAGTGATCGTCTCAATGGTCCATCCGAATCAAGTGAACAGAGAGCATCCCTGGCATCATCAGGCAGCTCCCAGCCTGAACTAGTGACTATCCCTCTGATTAAAGGCCCCAAAGGCTTTGGGTTTGCAATTGCTGACAGCCCAACTGGACAGAAGGTGAAAATGATATTGGATAGCCAGTGGTGTCAAGGCCTTCAAAAAGGGGATATCATCAAAGAAATTTACCATCAGAATGTGCAGAATTTAACACATCTCCAAGTCGTGGAAGTCCTAAAGCAGTTCCCTGTAGGTGCAGATGTTCCACTGCTTATCTTAAGAGGAGGTGAGTAACACCCCGAGGCGGACTCCCCTTCCAAGCATCACCCTCCCTTACAGGCCAGGCAGATTTCCCTGGCAGTCAGTGTGCATTGTCCTTGTGGCTCTGTCTGCAAGCTTCAACAGCAGTGTACCTTTTAGCTCTGTGTGTTGGTTATTGGTGGTTTCATTCATGTCCATTATGAATATAATTTATTCCCCATGATAGTCTTTTTAAAATTTGATTTATAATTTTAATGATTAGAGAAAGTATTATGCTATATCAAATGAAATACATACTCTTAATTCATTCTCTCTGTTGATAATGATAATAGAAATTGACTTTTTAGCTGAGGTGTTTCATTGGGAACTCTGTACTAGAGATTTAAATGCTAACATTTTTGTGTATGAATAAAACATCTGGGAGGTGTTAACCTGACCAGTATCTTAAGTTCTATGATCTACCTGTAAGTGTTAATTAAACCTCATGATGCTTATGTGGAAAAAATGTGAAATTTTTCATTTTTCAAGGTTATCAACTGACAAGAACTTTTCCTAGACATTATGAATCTAATTCTAAGGACTAACTACAAAGTTATATTTCAATAGGTTTTCTTGCCATTGAATGACTAGTGTTTAGGCCTTCTTCCATATTACCCTGATTCTTAGTTTTTATATTTGAGGTACAAAATTACTTTACATATTAGGAGAGATTTTCATTATTCTCATTTCTTGACCCCTTTTGGTGTTTTTTCCAAGTGATATTGTACAGTATTCTCATAGCCAGGTTAAAAAGCATCTTTGCGATGGAGCTGACAAGTAGTTCAGTGGGGTTCAGATATGGGCAAGCTAGGCAACCCATGCATGCCTGTAGCCCTAGCTCAGAAGGGGGTGGAGAAGGAAGGATCATGAGGGTTTACTGACTTACAGCCTACCTGAGAAAATGTGAGCCTCTGCTTCAGGTAGAGACCCTGCCTCTGCCTCAAGGGAAGAGGTGACATGGATGGAGGAAGACACGGGTAACCTCTTCTGGCCTCCGTGTGTGCGCATTACTAACAGTCCCATCTTCCATCTCAGAATGGGTAATTGAAAACCATTTTAAACATCCTTTTATTTTGTTTCAGAGGAACCAGAAGTAGCTAAAGCTAGAGTGCACACACACATACACACACACACACACACACACACACACACACACTCACTCAAATAAACAAACAAGTAAATAAACAGATCTTTAAAGGAACTATCTTTGCGAGTTCTTGAGAGTTTTTTAACAAGTATAACACAGAGGCCATGCTTTGGTCTTGTATGGATTGATGGCATTTTTTGCCTCTCTGCTTACAGTTTCTGTGATTTAAGAAACCTCAACTATTAAATGTTCTAGCATTTATGCCTCAGGAATGTTGTGAAGTTGAAGATAATAGATATTTAATGCCTGACACATAGTTGATACTAGATGGAATTGAAGTTTTATCATAGACATCTTTAATGTTTGGTGTAGGAACACTTTCTGTTTTTAAATTTTGCTTTTGTTTTCATCTTAGGTCCTTGTTCACCAACTAAAACTGCCAAAATGGTGAGTACTGTGGTGGTCCTCCAGTGCTTTTCTCACACTCTGAAAAAGCTGTCTCCTTTCTTCTGGAGAGCAGCTCCTTGCTATGAAAATGGCTGTGAAAAATCAGAGAGAGGCATATTGCCCTAGACTTAGATCAGAAACCCCAGGCATTGGTAGGAAACTCCCTTTGAAGGCTGTGCTAGACTGCTTGAGGCTTGCTACTGGAAGAGCGCTAGAGGCCCAGATTACCAGTGGTCCTACTCTCAAAGTCATAAAGTGGGCACTTGAAGAACCTGTATAAGCATCCTTTTAGTTTGTTACAGAGGAGCCAGGGAAGAAGTAGCTGACTGTAGGGACAGATGGCAAGCCATTAGCACATCTTCCTGCTGGTGTCCAAGGAGACCAGACACTAGTTGATCATAAGTTCATGGAGATTGTAAATCCCCAGACTTAGATGATCCTGAATTTAAGACTAAGCAAAACTTTCCTAAATAATTGTTGCCTTCTGAGCTGAATCTTCTTATATGAAGTGATAAGACTATTGGATCTAAAACTGTACCTTTTTTGTTATCCCTTTGAATAACTGAAAAGCCTATTTAAAGATTCATATGGAGAAAATAGACATTAAAATGGTTGTGTCAAGTAGCATTATTATTGTAGAAGAAACTACAGGCATAACATACATTTGTGGGTACTTACATGGATATAATGACAATTATACTTAAAACCTCAGCTTAGTTAATGCTTTGTCCTTTTGGAATAGAAAGCTGGTTTCTATAAAAAGTCTTAGGTTTTTAAATGAAAGACTACATAATATTAAATAGATTCATCCCTTCCAACATACTAGGTCTGCAAAAGTTTGTGTTGAATGGGTCAGGGCATGCAGGGCAGGACTTGGGGGGTTGTCATTTAGGGTCTGCCCTTTTATGGGCTCTCTGTACCATTTGGTTCAACATGAATAGAAGTTTTTTCTGTCCAGACAGTTAAGATTGCACTGTATTTTCTGCATTCCTCTCCTTCCTCTCGCAACCATTTTAGTTCTATGTTTCATAGTAAGTTCCCCTGTGGCAATGGTGACACTGAAGACAATGATGGAAGGCTCTGGTGACCTTTAGAGATGCTGACAGAATCCTAGAACATGTGGGGGAAGGGGTGGTAGCTCTGTCACCTTGCTGCCATCTCACTGAGTCTAGGTCAGTGAGGGATTCTCTGTGGCACAATGCTTGGGAGTGATTCACCTTTCAGTACTCCTGTATAAGCTGATACCCCATAGATTCTAATCAGTGCTCATTATTATATATGCCTGTGACTCTTCTCTCAATAAAAATTCAGGAGAGCAGAGCTGATTTCAAACTCTCATTTTAGGCTAGTTTTTGAAATTTGTATTTAAATTTGTTATTAAAGAACTCACTTTGGAGCCAGTAAGATAGCTCAGTGATTAAAGGTTCTTGCTCTGTCACTCTGACTACCTGAGTTAGATTGAAGAGCTTACAGGAGAAAGAAAGAACTGACTTCCTGAAAGGAGTCCTCTGACCTCACTCTGCACACCCACACTCTCACACCATAAACCATAAGAGCAGTGATGATGGTGGTAAATAAAAAGATAACTGCCTGACTGCTTTGGGAAAGCTATATTTGTATTTTGTTTTTCCTTTTCTGACTGGCCAAAATGGGTGTTTTCCTAGATGGTTTTGCAGTGGCCAGTAGAGGCTTTGTCATACATCAGGAGGCTTAACACTCCAACCCCATTCCTTTTTTTTTTTGGTTTTTTTTTTCCCCCCGAGACAGGGTTTCTCTGTGTAGCCCTGGCTGTCCTGGAACTCACTCTGTAGACCAGGCTGGCCTTGAACTCAGAAATTCGCCTGCTGGGATTAAAGGCATGCACCAACACTGCCTGGCCCAACCCCAGTTCTTAAAAAGAATCTTATCTTAAATATCGTCACTGGGAATTCAAGTTAGTGGCTGGCAGGTGCTCGCTGGTATTTAGTTATCTTCATCCCAAAGTCTCTTTGTGTCTTGGTGGTGAAGGGAAGCATACGACTGCTTAAACATAAAACCAGAGCCCTCCTTTAAATAATGTAAGTTAACTGTGTTTTAACCACATGGAGGTGGCTGTGTAAGTGTGTCCGTGGACATACAGCCAGTCTTCTGTAATGTTGCGGCGTACAACTCTGCTTAGTTAACACCCACAACTTACACATGGGTCTGTAAAATAACCAACCATCTTATTTTTAAAATACTAAGTAAGGCCCTTTTATTTCCATTTTAGAAAACAGATACAAAGGAAAATTCAGGAAGTTTGGAGACTATAAATGAGCCTATTCCCCAGCCTATGCCTTTTCCGCCCAGCATAATCAGATCAGGTTCCCCGAAATTGGATCCTTCTGAAGTCTACCTGAAATCTAAGACTTTATATGAAGATAAACGTAAGTAGTTCTGAAATATTTCAGGGGAGTGTGTAACACAAGATCAATTTGCATTATCTTAAAATTGGAACCCTCCCATCCTTTACAAGCATATTGAGATATTATTCCTTCATTCCCATTTTAATGTGATTCTGAGCCTTTACTAAATATGTTCAATATTCATTCCTTTTCATCAAAACCATGAATTAAGTACAAGCTGTCCATTAGATACCATGTTAGGTAAATTGCAATATAGAGAAAAATATTTACCTGTACCTAGAAATTTTTTTTTATTCACTTTACATCCCTCTCATATCCCTCCTCCCTCTCATTCCCTCTCACAATACTTCCTCTCATCCCCTGTCCCTTCTCCTCTGAGCACATAAGCGTCCCCCTAGATATCCTTCCACCTTGGCACATCAAGTCTCTGTAAGGCTAGGCACATCCTCTACCAGTGAGGCCAGACAAGGCAGCCCAGCTAGAAGTACATATTCTGTCTGTTGCCACAGACAGGCAACAGCTTTTGGGATAACCCCCAGTCCAGTTGTTCAGGACCCCTGTGAAAACCAAGCTGCACATCTGCTACATAATGCATGTAGAAATTTTATTAAATCCAAATAGAACAGACAAATAATGTGATCAAATAACATATACAGCACAAGCAGAGTGTCACAGTGGAAGTATGCTGGGCTCATAGCCCAGAGAATGGGGTTCAGAACAGGTCCATTTAGCCTAGCAGGGACAGTGGTAGGAAGATACACTGGATACTTTGGGATGCAGAGGAGAGAACAGCCAGGTTATCAGCATGGAAGGTACGTAGCATCAGGCAGTGCTTTATCCAGGAAGCACACATAAGCCTTCAAGGATGAGGTGTTATGAAGAAGGCAAAGGGAAGAGTACTGTACACTGGCTTCCTTGGCCTGGGATCGGCAGTGTGGCTGCAATTGGCAGGAAAGCCAGAGGGAGAACGCAACAGATCGTGGACAGCAGAAACGGACAGAAGCTGAAATTGAGTGAATAAAAGACCCACAGAATACACTAGGCTGTAGGGAAATAGTGCTAGTTGTATGTGTTAGAAAGATGTTTGTGGATGGAGGATGATCAGTGTAGTATGTAAGAAGAAACCACAGCAGATTTCTTAAAGGAGTCAATGGGAAGAGAAGAAAAAATATACAATTAAGAAGTATCCCTTTACACTAATTTAGTTACTGATGATAAATCTTTTCTAAGTAAAGTTTCAGGTTTATTTAGGCTTGATTTTTAAAAATTTACTTGTTTTTAATAACTAGAGAAGGGAGTGGGAGCTGTGATTGGGATGTAAAGTGAATTAAAGAAATAAATTACTGGGAAAAATAGAGTTTTATCTGTATTGCAAAAGGAATACACAAGTGGAAATAGTATATGTAACTGACTTCGTGTGTATGTAACTAGTTTTACATCTTTATCTTAGTACCTGCCGACCATATTCAGAAAGGAGAGGACCAAGCCAGCTACAAGCCTAGCAAAGCAATAATTTAAACTAGGTATAGAACCCCTTTCTTCAGGCTGTCCATTCATTGTCTGATATATTCTTAAAATTGGTATAAACTCTGTTTGGGCCCACTATAAAACAAATGAGTTTGACTTGTGGATTCTCTTCCTTTCCTTTTTTAAATTTAGTTTATTATTACAGTGTGTGTATATGTGTGTGACGTGTATGAGTGCATACATGCCACAGGCACATGTGGATGTAGAGGTCGGAGAACAACTCTATGAAGCTGGTTATCTCTTTCACTCCTTCCACTTGTTGTCCGTGAGTCACAGCAAGGGACCCACGGAGCTACCTTGTGAGCCTGACTCATCTAGTTCCAGTGCTTTATCTGCTGGGGTTTGGTGTGTTGTTGCTGCTGCTGGCAGTTGGACCTACAGCCTTGCTTCTCACTCGTGTTGGGCACGTTTCACCACTTCACAGCCAACCACCTCTACCCTAAAGTTCCATGATTTTAGTAGGAAGTATTCATCCAAAGAGATTGCTTCCAAAGAATTGCCAGGAAGTTACCCTACACCATATTTCGCTTGCTTTTTATGTAGTTTCTTGACAGTTTCTCTTTATTTTTCTTCTTACTAAGTTCGTCTTTCTTATGAATAAAGCTGACATTTCCCTAGAGACAGAATCTTCCACATAAAATTGATTTTTCTGAATGAATATTATCAATGCATCTAGCTCCTTAGGGACAAGATTGTAGGGGAAGGCCTGGCATCTAGGGAGTCAAGTTAGGTTTAAATCTTAGTTCTACCAGTTATTGGAAGGCATCGGGTGTTATTCAGGCCCTTAGTTTACCCACCTGGAAAATGGGATCATTAGGAGATACACACCTATTTCTCTTTTTCTTTAAAAATACTAACATACACATTTAGGTTAAGTAAATAGCTCATATTAAATAGTTTTTCTTAGACAAAGCTATTTGCTTACAAGTAGAAATAAGGCATTTTATGGGCTCTCTTTTCCTAGAATTTAAAGTACCTTGCTCAAATGTTAACCTAAATCATTTGCACCTTCAGTTGGCTAATTCTGAGGTTAGTGTTGCCATATTGACTGGACAATTAGAAGTCAGTGGCAGTGTAATACTGAGAGGCTGGGAGTAGGGATGGCAATCTAATCTGTCTTGACACCGTTTTGTTTAGCTTTTGAAACAGGAATTTCCATAAGCTTTCATATATCAGGTGTTCTGAGATTATAAGTTTTTGAATGTTCTATAATATTTTTCTATCAAATATTGAGCTTGATCTTAATCCTTTTAAAATAAATTATATTTACATATTCTTATTTTCCTTAGCACCAAACACCAAAGATCTGGATGTCTTTCTTCGGAAGCAAGAATCAGGGTTTGGCTTCAGGGTGCTAGGAGGAGACGGGCCTGACCAGTCTGTAAGTGCACACTGTCGGGTAATGATGGTGCTGCCTTGGTTGCTTTGGTTTGGTGGTTGGTTTGGTTTGGTTTGAGGCTTGGATTTTTGAGACAGTGTCACATTATGTGGCCTCTCTGGCCTGGAACTCCCTGTGTAGACCAGGCTGGCCTCAGAGTCACAGAGATCACCCTGCCACTGCCTCCCTTTCTGGAATTAAATGTGTGACCATCACACCAGCCCACTGCCCTAGTTAATATTCTTGAATGGAGAATTGGTGGAATATAGGTTGTGTTAATTACTTTTTATTACTGTGATAAGGTACCATGATCAAGGCAACCGAGAAGGAAGAATTGGTTTGGCATATGGTTCCCAAGGGAGAGTCTATAATGGCAGGAAGGCATGGAGCAGGTACCAGAGCAGGAAGCTGAAAGATCACAGTGCCACTCCCTCCCAGCATCCACTTCCTCTTGTAAAGCTCCACAGGTTCTGGAACTTTCCTGAAGAGTGATATCACTAGGGACCAGGAGTTCAGAAAACTAGGCCTAGTGAGACATGGCTCATCAGACCACTGCAATGGTAGTTTTTGTTTTATTTCCTTTCCCCCCCTAAGCTTACTGGGTTTTCTTTTTTCTTTAATAAATAATTTTATTGCTGGGCAGTGGTGGCACACGCCTTTAATCCCAACACTTGGGAGGCAGAGGCAGATGGATTTCTGAGTTTGAGGTCAACCTGATCTACAGAGTGAGTTCCAGGACAGCCAGGGCTACACAGAGAAACCCTGTCTCGAACCTCACCCCCAAAATAATAATTTTATTGATATGAATACCATGTTTCTATGTCTGTCATTGTCTCTTAAATTAACATAATGTGGCATAAGCTTAAAAACCATACATTAACAGATCTCTGAGTTCTAGGCCAGCCTGGTCTATAGAGCGACTTCCAGGACAGCCAAGCCATGGAGAGAAACCCTGTCTCAGAAAAACAACCAAACAAACAAAACAACCAAACAAACAAACAAATCATACATTTAAAACTGAGTATTTAGCTCTAAGCTTAACATCAATTAATTTTCTTCTGTTCTTTGTAAGTGAACAAAGCTTTTCTGGAACTAGAATTATAACTCAGTGATAGATCTGTGTCTAGCAGGCACAGGGCTCTGATTTTGATTCCTAGTATCAGAGAAAAAGCTTATTTGAACTAATTCTGTCTGCCTTTATTAGACAGTCTAAGGTCTGCCTTACCACCATAGCTAGTCTCTGGACTGCTCCACAGAGAACTAGCACAGTGCTAACACTTTGCCTGTTGTTTTCTTATTGGCTCTGGCATTAGCAAAATATAAAATAATTCAAATTCTAGAAGATGCAAGGGTTATATTTATAAAACATTTAAAGTCCAGAGTTTTATGTGGATTAATTTAGAAAACAAACACAGTGAATTTTGGTTTTATATTTTGCCTTAGTGTTGAATGTCAGAGAAGTAATACAATCTAGAGAACATTTATATTTGTTATATATAATATGACGTCCTGCTTTGTTACTCTTAAAAATTTAGTCCTTTAAATATGAAAGGCTTCTGAGTGCTGTATCATATTTATAGCATATAAATGTTATAATTAATAACATAGCTCATAATGATATTGATCATTGGAGACATAGAGCTTAAGGCTCATTGCTGTTCACAGAGCAAATGTCAGATATTTTAGTTTTGATAGCATATGAATTTTTTATTGCTTTATATTTTATCAATAGTCACAATGTTCACTTAGACAATTTAAGAATTTTTCTTCAATAACTTGTGAACAACCTTTTTCTTCTAAACATCAAGGTTAGTAGTTCTAAAAGTACCATAAAATTACAAGGTTCTAATTGCTGGAGAACAGAATGAACTGGATCTAGCACGCATGAGGCTCTGACCCATACAATGACCCATAACCTCCATTTGCCCTCTGACATTTTAGGAACAAGGAATATTTCTTGCCAGGCAATGGTGTCACACGCCTTTAGTCCCAGCACTTGGGAGGCAGAAGCAGGCGGATTTCTGAGTTTGAGGCCAGCCTGGTCTACAGAGTGAGTTCAAGGATAGCCAGACAAACCCTGTCTCGAAAAACAAAATAAAACAAAACAAAAAAATATTTCTTGCTTATATGGTCCAAACTTGTATTATTGACCGTGGTATATATGGGAGAATCATAAGAATGACCGTGGTGGCTGTGAACAATGATGTGTAGAACATGTTTCTCTTTGGCTTTTTTTTTTTTTAAAGCATGTCTGTTTGTTTTGTTACATTGTAGTGGTAGAGAAGTTAGGGGTGCTTTTTAAGTTCTTTAGCAACTTTGTGTTTTTCCTCGGACTCAACTCTGGGGATCTAGAGTTACATAATACATAACACAATGTGGGTATTTGAAGTACCACTTTAGAGAATATGTACTTTCTGAAGTATGCCTTTTCATAGATTAGGTCTTCAACTCTTCAGTTGATCTTAGTAAACTGTATAGACCAGTCCATATTGTGCTATCTTACAGATCTATATTGGGGCCATCATTCCCCTGGGAGCAGCTGAAAAGGATGGTAGGCTCCGTGCTGCTGATGAACTGATGTGCATTGATGGGATTCCTGTTAAAGGGAAATCACACAAGCAAGTCTTGGACTTAATGACTACTGCTGCTCGAAATGGCCACGTGCTGCTGACTGTCAGGAGGAAGATCTTCTATGGAGGTACACCAGCTCTGTCAGCACTGAGAGTTAGGGAGCCAGCTGCTTGGCTTTATAGGGTGCTCTACACTAGTCAGCACTGTATGTGTGTGCTGACACTTTGGGACACTTCAGAGCCAATTGCAGAAAGCTTTGTAGTGTAAAAGATCCAGAAGCAGATTTCCAAAGGAGAAATAAATTTTAGTCTGTTACATTAAGTTATCATATAAATCAATTTCACCAATATATTTCTGTAAATAGTATCAGTTTAATTTTTTAATATAAATAAATAGTTACTTCATCATATTAAGATAGTACCTACCTGAGTATATCAAAAGGCTTAATTGTGATGAAATCCCAAATATTCACAAATAGTAGAATGTTTCTCTTTAGAAAATTTTGGTATAGGGCCAGGGAAGATAACTTACCCAGTAAGGTTCTTACCCTTATAGGCATGAGGACCTGTGTTTGTTCTATCTCCATAGCCCCATAAAAAGCCAAACATGGTGCCATGATTTATAATCCTGCTGCTGGAGAGGCAGAGAGAGGAGATCCCTGGGCTTGCTGGCAAGCCAGTCTAGCCTAGTTAGTGAGGTCCAGGCCAGTGAGAGACCCTGACATACAAAGTCTCCATTTGTGCCCATGCCAATACACGTGCATGTATACTGAAAAGCAAGTTTTGGTGTAATATAATTTTATATTTTTGGTGCTTATTATTTATCAGATGCATCTTTTATTTTCTTTGGACCCCAAGACTCAATAGTGTAATTATTATCATGTACAGTCATTGACAGAAAGTTCACAGGCGGTAAATAATGAGTCTAGGTTTAAAATTTTTAATTGCAGAGCCCACCATCTAAATAAACTATGACAATAGAATATGAACAGATCTTGTAGTTTCTTATCAACACCTTTGTGAATACTGAGTAGGATGATTTTTTTAAAATCAGAGTAGCCCTGGCTGTCCTAGAACTCACTATGTAGACCAGGCTAACCTACACAGAGATCTGTCCTCCTTTTTGGGACTTTATAAGTGAATTCTTGCTGAGGTGGGGGAGGAAAGGAGGGAGGGAGGAAAGGAGGGAAGGAGGGAGGGAGAGGGAAAAGGAGAAGGAAAGAGAGAGAGAGAGAGAGAGAGAGAGAGAGAGAGAGAGAGAGAGAGAGAGTTGTGTGTTTAGTAGTTTAGTAGCACAAGAAATTAAGTCTTATGAAAAGATGGATTTTGACCTATTTATTGTCACCTATCACTCTAGCACCTAGGAGAAAGTCTGCCTGACTTGCCTGCTTTTTTGGTATCAGGGATCGAACCTCATGCTGAACATGTTAAATTCCTGGTCTGTCCCTGAGCTAGATTGCAGCAATGTGACAAAAGGCCTGCCAGTGCAGCTTCATGTAGATCTTCATGCAGTGCTGCTTCTTCATGTTGGTTGTACTGGGTCAGTAAAAACCTGAAAAGTATCCCAGGGAATGTTCCATGAAGTTTTCTAGTTATTTGATATTATCAGAGACCTAGCTAACCATTCCAATAGGAAAAGAACCCTACCTTGTTTTCTCAGTAATAACTGGATGTTGGTATATTATATTTAGATTCTAACCCATGTTTTTTTAAAATGTGCCTGTGTGCTCATGTCTCTAGTGGGAGTCGTGTGCACAGAGAGGACAACCTTGGGGGTAGGGGGTTATTCCTAAAACATCATCTACTTTTTTTTTTTTCTTCAGAATATTTCTTTGGCCTGGAACTTCCTTACAGACTAGGCTGCAAGCCCCAGAGATCTGTCTGTCTCTGCCTCCCCAGCATGGCCCAGGCACTTTACTGAGCTGTTTTCTCAGGAGCTAAAATATTCTTAACATTAAGCAAATATAGAGCTAAAGGGACTTTATAAATGTGTCTTTAAGAAATGTAGTACACTAGGTAGGATTCTTAGTGATGTCTGACTGAGTTGTCACAGAAACAAGCCTTTCCTCTGTTTTTTTTGTTTGTTTGTTTTTTTGTTTTGCAAGTCAATTAAAGCTCCCATTTTATCCTGCAATTCTTGTATATCACTGAAAACAGCAAAAGGGTATAGGCTAACTGTCCTTTGTAGGGGATTCCATATGGCTTTATACCCGGAAGACTCTATGTGCACACAAACAACTTGTGGCACATGGGGTATCTATGATGAACTCAGCTGATCTTGCCAACCAAGAAACTTCAGTTATAAAACACCTATATAAGAAGCATCCTGTGACGGGGCAGTGGTGGCGCACACCTTTAATCCCAGCACTTGGGAGGCAGTGGCAGGCGGATTTCTAAGTTCAAGGCCACCCTGGTCTACAGAGTGAGTTCCAGGACAACCAGGGCTACACGGAGAAACACTGTCTGGAAAACAAACAAATAAACAAAAAGCATCCTTTGTAGATAGCAGATGGATTAGGGCAGCATTCTGGGAGCATTCACCTCCACATCATCAATCCTATTATATTACAGTTAATTTTAATAAAATTTACTGTGCCACTTCTATCATCTACTTTTGTTAAAACTTTATAACTGTCAAAGAAATAAAGCAATTCATTTGTTAATAACTTTTGTTTATTTTTTTTTTTTTAGTTTTATTTATTTACTTTAGGTAACTCACTGGCTCAAGTAAAGCATTCAGTCTCACTCTTTGTTGTTCTCTTTTCTACAAGCCACCTCCCAAGTTAATTATCTATGTCTCCCTTGGGTATATAAATACTTTTGAAATATATAAGCTGCTCTGAATACCATAGTATATTATAAAAACATGAAATAAGCAATCCTACTAGTAGAGAGGCTGAGATAGGAGAAGCAAGATTTCAAGACCCTTATGTTGTACACAGCAAGACACTATCACAAACAAGCTGAAAGTATATATAGATTGTACAATATTGGACCTATTTCTCCAATTACCAAATTAGAGAGACCATTGGATGACAATCAACAAATTTCTAATTCCTCATATTTTTGGATTTTAATCAATTAGGATATGTTGGTAACATTAATTTTCATATTGAGATATTAAGAAAAGGTAATTGTCACTTCCTGTCGTTTTTGTTGTAAGAGGTGGAATTAGATTTGTGTAGATTTGTTGAAAGATTACTTTCTTGCTTCTTCTGGGGTATAGTTTTGCTCCTTATGTTGATGTTTTCCATCTATTATCCTTTGTAGGGCTGGATTTGTGGAAAGATATTGTGTAAATTTTGTTTTGTCATGGAATATCTTGTTTTCTCCATCTAAGGTAATTGAGAGTTTTGCTGGGTATAGTAGCCTGGGCTGGCATTTGTGTTCTTGTAGGGTCTGTATGACATCTACTCAGGATCTTCTAGCTTTCATAGTCTCTGGTGAGAAGTCTGCCGCAATTCTGATAGGCCTGCCTTTATATGTTACTTGCCTTTTTTCCCTTACTGCTTTTAAAATTCTTTGTTTAGTGCATTTGTTGTTTTGATTATTATGTGACAGGAGGAATTCCTTTTCTGGTCCAGTCTATTTGGAATTCTGTAGGCTTCTTGTATGTTCATAGGCATCTCTTTAGGTTAGGGAAGTTTTCTTCTATAATTTTGTTGAAGATATTTACTGGCCCATTACATTGGGAGTCTTCACTCTCTTCTATACCCATTATCCTTAGGTTTAGTCTTCTCATTGCATCCTGGATTTCCTGGATGTTTTGGGTTAGGAGCTTTTTGCTTTTTGTATTTTCTTTGACTGTTGTGTCAATGTTTTCTATGGTGCTTTTGCCCCTGAGATTCTCTCTTCTATCTCTTGTATTCTGTTGGTGATGCTTGCATCTATGACTCCTGATTTCTTTCCTAGGTTTTATATCTCCAGGGTTGTCTCTCTTTCTGATTTCTTTATTGTTTCTATTTCCATTTTTAGATTCTGGATGATTTTGCTCATTTCCTTCACCTGTTTGATTGTGTTTTCCTGTAATTCTTTAAGGGATTTTTGTGTTTCCTCTTCAAGGGCTTCTAGCTCATTACCTGTATTCTCCCTTATTTCTTTGAGGGTGCTATTTATGTCTTTCTTAAAGTCCTGTATTGTCATCATGAGAAGTGATTTTAGATCTGAATCTTGCTTTTCCGGTGTGATGGTGTGTCCAGGACTGGCTATGGTGGGAGAATTGGGTTCTGATGATGCCAAGTAACCCTGGTTTGTGTTGTTTATTTTCTTACAATTGCCCCCCACCCACCCCCACCCCCGATATCTGCTTATCTCTAGTGCTACATGCCCTTGCTAAATCTGACTGGAGCCTATCCTTCCTGTCATCTTGGTTGTGTCAGAACTCCTCAGAGTCAAGCTGTCTCTGTGATTCTGGGATCCTGTAACCCTGGGCTTGTTAGAGCACCTGGGAGTGCAGCAGCTTCCTCTGGGTGTTGTGGGACTGGCTGTGGAGCCTGGGCCCAAGATCTGCTCAGGACACCAGCCCTAGAGAGACCGGAAGGAACCCAAGTCACTCTGCTGGCGGAGTTCCTGTGTGCCTAGTCCCACTGGTCCCAGTTATTCCCGGTGTTGGGACAGATGTTGTGTCCTCCTCACCTCTGATCCTGAGCGTGTCCAAGCGCCTGGAGTGGAGCGTCCTCTGGGTTGTTGTGGGACTGGCTGCTAGGAGGAACCATTATGCTTTTCGGTTACATTTTCTCTCTGTCTCTCTGTCTCTCTGTCTGTCTGTCTGTCTGTCTGTCTGTCTGTCTCTCTCTCTCTCCCATTAGATGAAATAGGAACACGCTGTGACGCAAAGCTGCTTTGGTAAAGAAGTTATTAGTTACACACGGTGAGGGGTGAGGTGAGAGCGGGCACTGGATCCTCGGAGTGCCAGGTGTCAGTCTAGGATGTGTCGTAGGAGCTTTGTACTCACCATTCACTCTCTCAAGACATTGTCCTTTGGGAACTCTTGTGCTCACCGAGTCTTCACTGTGATAGTCTGTAGTCCAACTCCCAACAAAGGTCGGCAGCGGCTGTGAATGGAAGTCCAAGGGTCTAGCAGTTGCTCAGACCCACAAGGCAAGCAGGCGAAGCAGAGCCCAACTCTTCTGAATTAACTAATCTTGTAGAGGTTTTGAAGAACTCTTTGAAAGTGAAATGACATTAAGTCATCTGTAGTTTATCTGTTGTATATTTTAAGTATTTAGGATCCAGACCCTCTGCTGCCCATACCTGTACTCTGATTAGGCCCAGTATTCTCAGGGAAGATGGACAACATGCTACATTTCTATTCTTTGTGTTATTAGGAGTGAAATTTATTTTATAGACTAGCACTAAAATACTTATCTAGCACTTAACTGTTTCCTACGCTATTTTCTATAAATATTAAAACTAATGATGTTTATTCTAGAGAAACAACCTGAGGATGAAAGCCCTCAAGCCTTCTCACAGACGGGATCCCCTCGCCTGAATCGGGCAGAGCTTCCAACCAGGCCTGCCCCACAGGAGGCCTATGATGTCGTCTTACAGAGGAGAGAAAATGAAGGGTTTGGTTTTGTCATCCTCACCTCTAAAAGCAAGCCACCCCCAGGAGGTAAGGGCCACTGTAGCCTGTTCTCTCCAGGAAAGTCCCATTTTCTGGGTTTATTAAATGAACTAAGACCTGTGTATAAGCTAGGCAGTGGTGACGCAGCCTTTAGTCCCAGCACTTGGGAGGCAGAGGCAGGCAGATTTCTGAGTTCAAGGACAGCCAGGGCTACACAGAGAAACCCTGTCTCAAAAAATCAAAAACAAAACAAAACAAAACAAAAAAAGACCTGTGTATAAATTGTCTTAGAGATTTATCTTTTTAAAGCAGTAAAATCAGACAATCTAAACCTTTCAGCCTTCTGATTTCTCTGGCATCTCAAATGCTACCAAAAAAAAAAAAAAAAAACAACAACAACTTAGTTTTCACCAATATTGAGGAAATGTGGCAGGGATCTAATTTTATGAATTTAGAAAAAAGGTACAATTTAAGTTTTTTTAAGTAATAATGTTTAAGTTTGGAGGGTGCTGATTTTCTAAAGTAGAAATGAATTAAATTCTGAGAACAGTTGAGACAGAGTAAAACTGGGAAATAGAAAACCTTGCCCCGATTATGCCTTAGTTATTTCATGTTGTAAATAATAATTGTATTTCAACTATAAGAATGATAAGAGGCATTTGTGCCTTTCACATATATTTCATCAAAAGGCAAGATTTTATTAGAACCTTTAAAAATTAATATTCTGAGCCAGTGTTAACAGAGTTTTCATCTAAGATGGATGAATATATATACAAAAGAGTGGTAATCAAACATAAAGCTGTTAGCATTGAGCTCATTAAATATTTGCCTTGTCTTTCTTTATGTTTCTAAAAATAAGAACCCTAACTATGATTCTGAAATGCAATTGGATATCAGGTAAGAAAAAGTACACTGATATTTCTGTATAATGCTTATCTAATAACTATTTTTTCTAAGTCAGAACAATAAAAATCCTTGACCACATAAGAATATGCTCTTGCCTTTGACAGTGGGTTTGATTATTTCTTGGGTAAAAGATCCTACTAAAACTAAATGATGACTGAGACCCGAATAAAAAAAGAAAAATGTAAAAGAAAACGTTTTCAGGAAACTGCAAAAATCTTGCTACAATTAATACATGCATGTAAAAGGAGAAGATGCTGTAATGTAGGTAGGTATTACTATAGTATCAGGTCACTGCTCAATGATACTAGTTCCATTTTCCCAGAGCGTTGCTATGGTAACACTTGGAACTAGAACTGTCACTGATGCTGTGAAGATAATTATGTAGCCTATGTCAGAATAGGAAATAAGAAATAGTTTTGATGCAGTGTCTTTGGAAGTCAGACTTTCAAAACAAATAACTATTAAAGAAACTCAAATTGGTCATTTTAATTCCATATAATAATCTAATCTCTGACATTCAGATCAATAAGTATAGTAAAAGATTTTTTTTTTAGTTAAAGATTTTTACACTATGTGATAAGTGCTGAATAATTTTATATTAAGAATACTCTCTTCCTACTGCTGCAAAAAATCTAGTTTTTATCATAAGACAAAGCAATAGAGGTAAATTCACTAGGAAGACACATTACTAACATTCTTAAACATTTTCATATTAATTTGTTTACATTAAATTTTTTGCTTTTATTCATTTAAACACTTTAATATTTTGATGGCTTAGTGTATGTGAATATTTGACCTAATTAAATTATTTCATTAATTTTTTAGGCTTCATAATCAGACAATCTTTTCTTCAAGCCTATTCTATCTTTAATATCAGATGGACTTATCTTGGGACAGGTTATTTACCCTGCAAGAGCCATGGTTTCCCCTGTAAACTCAGGGTGGTGCTAACACCCTGGTCTCCTTGAATTTGAGGGTGTCATAAGCGTGTAGATTCTGGAGCTGACAGAAGCTGCTGTGGCTTACGGTGATTACTGCTGTGCATGTTATTCTCAGCTTACCTAAAACATTGCTCCAGGCTCTGGCCTGCAGTGTGAAGGAAGGGGAAGTTCATTGGGTCTGTGAGACAACACCGTATCATGTTGTCCAGGCTGTTCCTGAACTTGTAGGCTTAAGTGATCTCCTTGGCTCAGCCCCAGAGTAGCTGGGCCTTGGCAGAGACACACATGTACCCAGCCATCTTCTCTATTACAAAGCCTCCAACATGTTTATCAGTATATAATAATAAGATATGAAAACCCAAGTCAGATATAAGACTGAGGCAAAAATTAATGTGTGGCAGGAAAAGAGTGTTTGAAGCTCATTAATTATCAGTGTGAACATAAATTAGACTCACATGGTTGGCATGCTCTTTATAAGTATCCAGAGTTTTTAGTCAAGGTACAAAATCAGAATTGGTAATTTCACTTAACTGCTAGATAATAATGTCCCAAGTACTGGGTCCTGGGGCATTCCTCTTAGAATACCACTTGTCTCATTCAGAGAGAAGAATCCTGGATGAGTGCAAATGATGGGCTTCCGTTTCCAGAAGCAGTCTAGCTAGTGCAGTTAGTGACAGAGCGGTGTTGTCAAGGGGAGGATGCACTGTTGGAAAGGCAGAAAACCTGTCTGTTCCATTTTATGAACCTTGTCTCAGAACCCTGTTCAACTAGATCACTTTTTTCTCCCAGGTAAATGTATCTTTAATGACATGTGTCTCAAGAGTTCCTAGTAGCATCTCTGGAAGCAGTTTTCAAGACCAGGTAGTCCCAGCCAGCATCCTTGCAGTGAGCCGTAGTGCTTGGGTGAAAGGACATGGCTCATTTCTCTCTGCCAGTGCTGCAGACGTGTTACTGTTACTCTTGTCATACTCTCTTCAGTTTTGCTTGCAAAGGGTTTATTTGAACAAGATGGACATTTCCAGTTACTGTCTTTCCTTTTACTGAAAATATATGTTGAAGAGTACTAACCTGCCCTAAGGAGCTGGATGTGCCAGACTGTGAGATAGATTGAGGCCAGAGATGAATGTAGATAGATATGGGAAAGATGGCATTATGACCGATGTCCATAGACTATAATATACTAACAAAAATACGGCAAGACCTGATGCCCTGTGAACTCTGAGGAAATAAATACCAGGACAGACTTCCCAGTCCACTCAACATGCGACCTTTCAGGGTTCTGTTGGTTCTAGATACTTTGGTGGCTCTGTTCCAAGTGTCAAGACATTAAGACTCTGACCACTTCTATCACCCAGACACATTCTATGGGAAGTTGCACACCACCATTCTGCCATGCCTTGCTGTTGCTCTGCCCACATTTGGTAAAAAAGGGGACCACTGAGATTTCAGAGATGAGTTCTGTTTGGTGCTTTACCAAGTCTGAACAAACCCTGCAGTGTGCCAAGTTGTTGAATGATTTCTTCTCAGGAGATTTAGGATGTCACAACAGGGCCACCATCTGATTTGTCACATGTTTCTAATGTACCACCTGTTATACTATTAGTGTACCAGTTCAGAGTGTTTGCTAGAGAATATGGCCCTTACTACACTGACGTTTTTCTAATTATTCTATTGCAAAGAAAATGGACTCCTAAGTGTTTGATTTCATTTTGTGCTAAAGGGCACTTGTTTCTGACATTAATTGTCCTCCATTTAATAATAAAATCTATCACTGTATAATCCTAGCAAAGTTGAGGACATAAATCATGACCAAGAATAATTTTTCCAATCCAATCGAAAGTCTATTACGTGTCTATAGAACACTCCCAGCTGTGATTCAGAAATCCTAATAAGGAGTGTTTTACTCAGGAAATTAACCCTGATTCACAGTACCATCTCTTCATATCAATCAGTGGTCATGAAGAACCCATGAGCATTGGCCTTGGTTAGGAAACTCAGAGAGAATGTAGACTTGTTTCTTAGTACAAATGCCATTAATTGCAAATTGGATGATACCTTGTTTGACAAGATTCCCTGAATGTCTAAAGACTTGTCTTAAGCTGTGACAACACAATACCCACCCCCAGTCAGTCTGCAAGGCCCTTATATGCTAAGCCAGAGCTGTAACAGCATGCCTGAAGCCCTACATGAGGTAGTCACCAAATAGTCTTAACACTAAATACTCAGCCTTTATTCTCATGTAGCTTTTGAATTTTAAAAAGATCTAAAGACACTAATTTTTATGCCAATGTGTATATGTGTTGGGAGGATGCATATGTATACATGTGTGCATGTATATGTGGAGGCTAGAAGACAACTTGAGGTGTATTCCTCAGAAACACAGTCTACTTCCTTCCACCCAGGGTCTCTCATTGGCCTGGAGACCACCAATTAGACTAGGTTGGCTATCTTGTTAGCCCCAGGAATTCTACTGTCTTGAATCCCTAACACTGGGATTTTAATCATGTGCCCCTATCTCTATGTCCACTTTTTTTTTAAAAGATTTATTTATTTATTATATGTAAGTACACTGTAGCTGTCTTCAGACAGTCCAGAAGAGGGCGTCAGATCTCATTATGGATGGTTGTGAGCCACCATGTGGTTGCTGGGATTTGAACTCAGGACCTCTGGAAGAACAGTCAGTGCTCTTACCCACTGAGCCATCTCTCCAGCCCTCTATGCCCACTTTTATGTAGATTCCAGGAACTGACTGGAGGGCTGCCTGCTACAAAGCATTCTATCAACTGAGCCTTCTCCCCAGCCCACAAATTAATTTTTGTATAGAAGTATGATTCATTTTAGACATCAGTCATTTATTTTCATTGAACCTGGACTTCTAACCAATTACCACGTCTTATGCATGAAACAACTTATATTTGTTAAGATACTTTTTGGGAATCACTGCCATTTCAGCAAAGCCAAAGGATCTTATTTCTAAAATAGTTTTCAAACACACACACAAATAAGTTAAAAAAACAAAACAAAAAACAAAAATCTGATACAACTGTGATAGCTAACAGCGGCCCTTAGCTAGGAAAATTGGGATAATGATATAAAAAGGAAAAAGACACAGGATTCAGGTCTGGGTAGGAACAGCTGAGCCACAGAATAGAACACACAGGAGCCAGAATCTGGTCCAGTAAGCCTGCTAAGATACAGACCTCCCCAAATCAGAATACCAGGGGGGAAACCCAGCAGAGTGTGTGAGACTGAGAGTTCCTGGACAAACTGTGTGAAAGAGGCTTTGACAAATCCTGCATGATATTTGGCCTTGCGCTTAAGGAAGGTGAAAGAAGGGCTATAAAGATGACTCAGAGGAAGAGCACTTGTTGCTCTTGCCGAGGACCTTGGATCAGTTCCCTACATGGCAGCACACAACTGTCTGTAACTCTAGTTCTGGGCCCTGGCATCCTCTTCTGAACTCCAAACATACATATGATGTACATACATACATGTAGGTAAAACACCCATATGTATAAATAAATCTGAAAAGAAGAAAAAAGATGAAAGACCTTTCATTTGTCTGTTTTTTGTTTTTTTTTTTTTTTAAAAAAAGTTTTCCTTGTTTTCCCTGGTGTGCTGGGACTCACTCTGTAGACCAGGCTGGCCTCGAACTCAGAAATCTACCTGCCTCTGCCTCCCAAGTGCTGGGATTAAAGGTGTGCGCCACCACTGCCCAGCAGTGAAAGACCTTTCACAGGGACATCAGAAGGACACATGTAGAAGCAACATCAACACAGGAGTGCTCTAAGTACCCTTAGAGAGCTGTGGTGTGCCCTGGGGCTCTCCCAGGAGCCCTCAAACCCCAAAAGCACCCCCTCCCTACCTTTTGCCAAGAAAGAGCCTGTCAGCCCAGACTAAACCAGCTTTCTAGGACTGTCATCTTGTGCTCATCTGTTTCCCTTGTCCCTACTCATTCTAGCCCTTTCCTTCCTTCATTACACCTTCACCTCTGGTGTGGTTGATGCCATTTAGTGCTTGCTCTGTCTCTGTCTCTCTCTCTATCTCTGTATTTCTCTGTCTGTCTGGTCTATCTGTCTGTCTGTCTCTCTTTCATCACTGTCCTAGTAAAGCTTTTTAGGTCAATAAAAAGGTTAAAAAGACTAGTGGCTTTAAAAACCAAACAAACTGGAACAAGGTTTCTAGTAAATGGAAAGCAACAACAAGCATCTATCTATGGTTACAACCACATTAAAAAGTGTCTGTGTGGGCAGTGGGAGGGCTGGACAGGATAATTGTACTTTTTTTCCCTCTGTTTTTGAAGCCTTTTCTTTGATGTTAAGTATGTAAACTTTCAAATAATGATAAGGACAAATCCATCACTAGCAGGTATCTAAACTGGAAAACTTGGGGTTCTTGCCACAGTTATTCCTCATAAAATTGGCCGAGTCATAGACGGAAGTCCAGCTGATCGTTGTGGAAGACTGAAAGTTGGAGATCACATCTCTGCGGTGAACGGGCAATCCATTGTTGACCTATCCCATGATAGTATTGTTCAGCTCATCAAAGATGCTGGAGTCACTGTCACGCTGACAGTGGTTGCTGAAGAAGGTGAGGACAAGGCCAGCCTTCTCCAAGCTGATGTCTTCGTGTGTCTCACTTGCTGTTCTTTTGTTACTGTTCTATTGCTGTGAGCAGACATGTCCAAAGCAACGAATAAAAGGATTCACTTCCTAGGAGGCTTGCTTACAGTTTCTAAGGGCTGGTCCATGACCATAATGGAGGGGAGCGCAGCGGCAGGTGGGCAGGTGGGCAGGCAGGCTCTGGATCATAGCTGAGGGCTTACACCTAGAGAGACAGTGAGAGTGGGCTTTAGTTTGGGCTTTTAAAACTTCAATCAAGGCCGCTCTTACTCGAGCAAGAATTCACCTCCTAATTCTTCACAAATCAACCAAGCATTCAAACATTTGAATCTAAGGGGCCATTCTCATTCGAACCACCACACAGTACAAGCCCAGAGTGTGTGAGGATGTTTATATGCTCTGTAGTCTCATTCTTTACCTTTTCCACTTCATATCTTAGACAATTTATTATAAAATTATCAACTGCTCAAAAAATGGTGAATGGTGGTCATTTATTTATGTGTCAAGAAGCAAACATCCAGAAGTGAAAATTGGTAGTACTGTTCAGATCTTATGTCTCAGCTTGAGTGCAAGGAGATCCTCGAGAGTTCAAAGAGCATTACTGTTGACAGCTCACCTGGCATGTCAGATCCCTGCTTTCTTTGTGGAATGGAGATTTGTTCTGGGTAGCTGCTGCATGAACAGGAATGGAACATGTAGAAATGGCTCCTAAATAAGGTGTAGAGCACATACCGGCAGCCCTGGAATCGTGTCTTACCTTGCTTTACAGATACCGTTCAGTCATTAAGAATTTCTAACTAGGAACTTTTTGAACCTGCCTGTGTTCGTTATTATTTACTTACCTAATCTGTCCTGACCTTGTAATAATGAGAAGAAAAAGGCAGAGTTATGAAGGTCCATCTCCTCTCATAAAGTTTCCTCAGACCTTGGGAATGTGGCCCAGTGGTAGAACACTTGCCTGATATGCACAAGACCAGGATGGCCAGTACTGCTGAGAGGAGAGAGAGCAGTGAAGGGTCCTCATACTTCGTTAGTATTAGTTTTCCTCTGTAATCCTGAGGTCACTTTCCAGGTGTTTTATAACCTCGACCCCACAGCATGGTGCAGTGTTGTCAAGTCTGGCCTCACTCAGTCTCCTGAGTTCAAGTGATCCCCCACCTCAGCTCCCCAGAACTAGAACTATGCCCAAATGCATTTCTCCACATATGCCCCCTCTTTTTTGTTCCTACTAGATTACTCTTCTGTTCTTACCTGTAAGGTGTTCTGTAAGTCTTCTTTCTGTCCAAGGTACTGTGGTAGGTATTTATTCATGAGCATTCTCTCCTCAACATTTATTTTGTGACTCAAATGTGACAAAAGTCAGTGCCAGCATGGCATTGCAGAGCTGTGTGTACAGTTATGTCCTCATGCCTGTCATACAGTGGTACTGAGGGGTAGAAGGGATTTGAGTCAGTACGAGACCAGGAGATTGCAGGCCACCTCAGGCTGGTAGGTTTTCCTGTAAACATAAAGGAAAAGTCCAAACATAAATGTTCTCTGTGAAATGGTAAGCTTTTCCTGACTGCTTGTTCTCGCTGGCCTAAATATGCTGCTGCTGCTGCTGCTGCTGGCCACAGAGCATAAGTGGAATAACTTGGGATAGTTTGGTGGGAGAACAAAGATTTTTCAAAGATACCACTGATTATTGAAGGTAAATTTTTCTAAAAGGTTATCCAAAATTGCTCATTTTTCTTAGAGTTAAAAACTACCTTTGACATTGCAGCCCAGATGTTTCTGGACAGATGTTAATGTAGGTACATGTTCATGTCAGTCACCACTAGGAAGAAATGAAATCTTAGTCAGTGATTACCTTTTTTTTTTTAAAAAAAAACTGTAGAAACACTTAGAATCCTTTGTTTTATTCAGGAAATAATAGAAAGTCTCCCTTTTGTCCTAAAATTTTTCTTTATAGAATTTTTAAGTTTTCCAAGCCTCTCACTGAATTCAGTGTAGAACTTCCCAGTTACCCTGCAGTTAAGTGACTCTTCAGAAACTATGTTCACACCTTTCCTCCATGTCACACACACAGCCTCTTACCAACACCGGTCTCCTGCCCACCCAAGCCTTCACTGTGAAGAACAGTATGTCTCCTCTTCCGTCCTTCATTCTCCCTTTGCATGGTGCTGTTTAATATCTGGGACTACTGTGCCACAGACAATGATAAGGCACGTGCCATGTGTCATAAATACTTTGAAACTGCAGTCATGACTAGGATCTGTGTCCACCCTGTCCATTGACTCTAGTGCCTCTGCCTCTACCACAGTAATTTGGTCTTAAGGTTGGAACAGGAGTTGGCTGCACCAGGTAGCTTGTGCTCACTATATAGAAACCTTTATTGCTCTTCCAAATTGACTCCTAATGCTTTGTCAAGTCCTTTTTATTTTTACGAGTGGACATAAGTTACCACAGCCACCAAGAATGTACACTGGAACAAAACAGACATCATTTGTGTTCTTTCCCCTTGGGTTTATTCCCACTTATCCACACACTATACTCTGGTTTCCCTTTTAGTACACTTCCTGTGTTCATCTGTGCATCTTTTAAAGTGCACTGTCTGGAGTGTGTATTGTCCTTACCCTTTCGGCTGTATAGGTAGATGATTCTACGTTATAGATTGCTGTTCTGGGGCCTAGTCTCAGAACTATGGGATTTGTTTTCTTTTCCAGGATTCAGTCAAAGATTCTACGATTCCTCATGTCATCTCTCCTTTTTTTCTTTTAACTAAGATGAACTCACATGTTATAAAGCTCATCATAACATGTCGTCCAGGGGTATTCTGGAGGGCTGTTGTGGAGAGAGATCATTTTTCTTTTAATCTCAAGGTTGTCTAGCCATCACCAGTAATTTCACATTTTATCAGCTCCCAAAAGAAACCCCATAATCATTAAAAATTACTTCCCATTTTCTTCTAACGCTGTCCCTCAGCAGACACACATCTGCTGTTTGCCTCTGTACATTTTACTTTAGTGGAATCATATAGTACGCGACCTTGTCTGTCTGGCTTCTTTCTCTAGCGAACATTCAAGGTTTAACTTCACTGTAGTCTTTATCATTCATTTTATACATAATAATGCAAGTCCATATTACATATATATCCTCTTACTTCCAATTAATCATTTGATAGACATTTGTTTCTTCTTTTTATTGTGAATTGTGTCAATTACTGTACATGTTTTCCTGCAATGCATGATTTCATTTCTCTTGAGTTTTTCTTAAAGTTATAATTGTCAGGTCATATTGTGTACTCTCATATTTGGCTTTTTGAGGAGTTGCCAAACGATTCCTGTAGCCAGCTACACCGTTTATACTCTCATCAGCCATCTATGAGGGAAGCTTCCAGTTATGTCAACACTTATTTTCTGGTTGGTTGTTTTCTCATACTGGCCATTCTAATGGCGTGAAGTGATATTTCACTGTGCTGTGGCCTCATATGTCACTGGCAACTGGTAATGTTAATTTAGCATCTTTTTCTAGGCTTTGGAGATATGGTCATTCAAATCATATCTTGCTTGCTTTTTGTTGTATTATTTAAGTTTTCTTTACTTACTCTGATGGTAGATCTTTAAGGAGTGCAGCTTTCATCTGTGTACCTCCCAGCCTGCACTTGTCTTTGCACTTTTTTATTACTTACCCTTTGATGCACAGACATTTGAATGTCGGTGAAGACTGACTCACTTATATTCTTTGTGCTGTTTTGTGCTTTGTTCTTAGAGCGTTCTGTCCATTTACAGTCTATCCACATTGCAGCTAGGTAGCTTCCCATGGGTGTTTACTTCATCTTACCTGTCTGCTTCCCACATTGCTCCCAGCTCTGAACATCAAAAAAGTCCTGTGATACACATTTCTATGTGTCTCCTGTAAAACAGCGTGAGGATTTCTGAGAGTAGAATTACTTGCTTAGTCAATGAGTATTAACATCCCATTTGGCTCAGTGCTGTGAGTGTTTCCGGAACTGCTACAGCCATCTCTGCCTCCACTAGAACACCAAGGTTCCTACCTGAGCCCTTTTTCATGGACTTTACTTGGCATCATCAGCTTGTTTGTGTGCAGTGTGGTCAACATTGTGAAGACACTGTGGTCACAGTGTGCTTAAGCAGCCAGAAGCATCCCACAGAGAAACTGGCATGTTGAACACGAGGTGAAATAGGAAGGCTCGTTTCAGGTGATAAATTTGGTTACAGTCTTATATGTGACAGAAGGTTTACCTTAAGACTTAAAGCAGGATAGTTGGCCTGTTTCGTGGGTTATATTAAAACTAGAGGCTCAGGAACTAAAGGAAGTTAAAAATTGATGACAAGAAAACCATGAGATATAACCTGCTCAATCAGTATAATGTCACTTGTATGTATGTTTTCAGAACTGAGCACTTGGTATTAGATAACTAATTGAGTATGTTCTTCTCTGGGGAAAACTATTTCCTCCCACGCCCAGAAATCCTCAGTGCCTGTAGTTATTTGGGTGAAGGCCTCATGAACTTTTCTCCAGTCCACTTTGGCCTGGCAGCTGGTGTCATCCTTTTTCAGCTCACATTTGGGCAGTCATGTTGATACTTTATATAACTTCTGACACCACTAGGAAACACAGTCTCACAGCAAACCAATCCTCTGGCTCTTACAAACTTTCTGCCCCCTTTCTTAATGTTCTCTGAGTCTTTGGCGCCAGGGTGTCTTATAGATGCATCCACTGGTACTGGGCTGCACAGCTCTGCATTTTGATTGGTTGTGGTTTTCTGTAGTTGTAGTGGTCTCCATCTGTTGCAATGAGACATTTCTTTGATAAGGGGTGAAGACTATACTTATCTGTGGGGATAAGGACAAATGCTTAGATTGTTGTTGGGGATTATTCTGATTTAGTAAATCAATGGCTGCAGATTCTTCTTAATAACCGTGACTTCACTAGCACAGGGTACTTAGGTAGGTTCCAGTACAGGCATGGTTTCCTTTCCCTCTTGTTGAATGGGTTTTACAGTCCACTCATTCACACGCACACACACGCACGCGCACGCACGCGCACACACGCACACACATGCACACACACGCACACACGCATGCACACGCACGCACACACACGCGCACACACACACGCACGCACACACACGCGCACACGCACGCACACACACACGCACGCACGCACACACACATTCACGCTCTTAGAAAACAAAAACAGGGAATCTTTATAAACATTTCTCAACACTCTGGATGACTTTGTGATTTTTGATGCTAAGCATCAGCAGAATAACTTTCTTTATTAAAATGCAAGTTCCCAGACGTGTATAGTTTGCAGAGTGGCCTCTGTACTCCAACATCCTTAGTGCTCTGGAAACCTAGAGCACGAGTAGCTTCTGGAACTCTGTACTCCACACAGATATGACTGGATGTGTGCTGGTGTCCATAGTGTGGAAGAGACAGGGGTGAAAACGTGAAATAAATGTCAGTTAAAGCCAGAGGAGGAAGACATGATTGTTGTAACCCCAGGAAGAAAGTGCAGTTCTGTGAACGCACTAAAGCTGGGAACTGTCGCCTCACTGCTGCTTACTTAAAGGGCTACTTGGTCTTCATGTTCTCACGTACAGATTCTAACTTCTGTTGTTTTCTCATTTAAACAGAGCATCATGGTCCACCATCAGGAACAAACTCAGCCAGGCAGAGCCCAGCATTGCAGCACAGACCCATGGGACAGGCACAGGCCAACCACATACCTGGGGACAGGTGTGGCTATTCTCAGGTTTTGGGTTTTTCTCATCTCCCTGCTTTTCACCATCCCACTCCGGGGCAGTAATGCACAAGCCAGAAAGCCAAGTCTGGAAGAAAGCTGTTGAGTATCTTATCCTCACGGTCCTTCCCAGTGCCTCCTGCCCTTCCAAACCCTCACCCCACTTCCCAGCCCCTCACCCCACTTCCCAGCCCCTCACCCCGCTTCCCAGCCTCCATGCCAGACACAACAGTGATCTAGTCAGCCCTGAGACAGCATCTAGCCTACTCCTCTGGTAAGCACTTCAGTAGGGGAGGCCCAGCCCCACCTGAGTCAGTCTTCTGAGACTGCCGTTTACTTGGGCAGTAATTTGAACATACTTCTTTCCTCTGTTAAAAATATTATTCATCAAAGAAAAACTAGATTTCTAGAAATTCAGCATCTTCCCAGGCCTTCTTGGGGCTTTGGAAGGTCCATTTCTCATGGAGACAAGGTCATGGTGTCTGCCCCCCGGTTCAGTTATTTTGAGTGCAGCTTTCTTTGAGAGCAACTCCATCAAAACACCACTGAAAGAAGGGGATAGGGCTCAGTCTTTAACTTCCCCTGGAGAGAGGGAGCAGCCTTTTTTCCTAGCAGTTCGGGTTCTAGAGATAGTCTGTTTATAGCAGCTTGTCAGGATAGAGGATGGGAAGGCTCCGCTTTCAGAGAAGTTGGTCTGCCTTTCTTTTTAGACTGTTTCTCATTTTCTCAGTGCAGAACATAACTTGGTTTCTCTCATAGAATTGCCCTAGAAGGTGAAATTGGGAAAGATGTCTGCAGTTCTTACAGACATTCCTGGTCTGACCATAAGCACCTTGCACAGCCTGACACTGCAGTGATTTCAGTTGTGGGCAGTCGGCACAATCAGGTAAACATAGACACCCTAGTACTGTTTTTTGGGGGGTTGCTGTATCACTAACATTGGTGTTTTTATTGCAAATTGTTCAGATACATATGCTTTCAAAATTACTAATTTTTACAGAACTGGTAACGTGGTTGGCATTCACTACACCATACAAACAGAAATTGGAACCTAGGTTAAGTATGTACAAGTGCATAGTATTGTAGCTAATTAAAGGGGGGAGCTTTTGCTTGCTTGTTTTTCAGGAAAATTTGTAAAAAATCTTGGTAAAGTAGGTACTTCATACACTCTGTTCTCTTGATTGTTCTGTTGAACATTGACCAACTAGAAGAAGGCATAATCTTCAAATGAATTCATTTGAATTTATAAAAATTAAGTATTGGCCCCAGCTAGCATTCCTTGCTTACCACTTAGAACTGCATCAAGAGTATTCACTATTTCCCTCAGCTATAAAAGCAGACTCTCTTCAAGACCCAGCAGAAGCAGTGCATGAGAACAATCTGTCATGCTTGCTTCCCCAGAGCCTTGGGTGTTACCCTGTGGAGCTGGAGAGAGGCCCTCGAGGCTTCGGGTTCAGCCTCCGAGGAGGGAAGGAGTACAACATGGGGCTGTTCATCCTTCGCCTTGCCGAGGATGGGCCTGCCATCAAAGACGGCAGAATTCACGTGAGTTGACTTTTGTTTGCAACCTTTGCTTTTGGCTCTAGACTGGAAAGGTCTAGAAGCAATTGCTTTTAGAGGGAATGTTCTTTCCTACACAGGAAACAGGTTTCTGCAGCTGCATGCCACCACTGTGCTTCCCCAGCCAGCCAGGGGTTCAGAGCCAGACGGCTTCTCTGTGTCCAGAGGAACAGTCAGTACGGGGCAGATGGATTGCTGAATCAAATCACTTCCATCTTATTACAGTCCTGAAGATGGCAGGATAAAAAGACTCCACAGTTTTTTCTAAGACATAATAAACCCAGGGAGTTTTTCCTACTTAGATCCCTACAGAGGCAGAAGACTCTGGCCCTGCCAATCGTTTATGGTTATTAGAAAGACTAGAGTTCATGCTGTACTATCCCACCACAGACTTTCTTAACCTTGCAACACCAGCATCATGCCGGGCACTGGACACTAAATGGCTTATATATTTCCACCTTTCTCCTTCTCTGGATATTAAAGAGGAATATTACATAAAAAGCAATTATTGACCCCAATTTTTAAAAATCAGTCAATGCTATAGTTAAGTAATCACTGAAGATTTTAAGTTCTAGCCCTCTTACCACCCAAGAACTTTGGGTTTCTTCTGTTTTCAGTAAGCACCAAGGCAAAAGAACTTTTTAAAAAAAAAAAAAAGATTTCTTTATTGTTATATGTAAGTACACTGTAGCTGTCTTTAGACACACTAGAAGAGGGCGTCAGATCCCATTAGAGATGGTTGTGAGCCACCATGTGATTGCTGGGATTTGAACTCAGAAGAGCAATCAGTGCTCTTAACCACTGAGCCATCTCTCCAGCCCCCAAAAGAACGTTTTAAACTGAATAAATAGTAAGACAAATTATTCTTAGGTCTAATAATCAGAAAAGCCTTGGGGGAGGGAAGCTGGGATGTAGCTCGTCAGTAGTGTGCTTGCTCAGTATAACAAAGCATTGTGTCCAGTCCCTGGCAGCACATCAAGACTGTGAGTGGTGGTGCACAGCTGTAATTTCCACACTTGGGAAGTAGACAGGAGAGTCGCAAGTTCATAGTCACCTACAGCTACCAGAGCAAGTTTGAGGCCAGCATAGGCAACGTGAGTAGACCTAGTTTTAGAAGTAGAAATAGCTTCTGGGTAGTTGCAGCTTTGTGCTTTCCATGTAACTGCTTCACACCGACCACTCGTTTCCATAAGCAGTTCTGAGTGTCTGCCTTAACCAAGGCTTTACTCTTGGTGTCAGGGGAATGGGTAGAGGTGATGCCAAGCCTTCCTCAGAATGACCAGGCATATGCACAAGGTCAGACTGACTGATGAAGGTGTTCAGAAGGAAGTACATTCAGGAGCAAGGTCGAGGGAGGCTCTGCAAGCTGAGGGAAAATCAGTGCAGGGAAAGGAAGGGAAGGGAATCCACATAGCAGGGAACTCTGGATGGTGGGCTTACTTAGGGTGTATGCAGGAGTGCAGGGAAATGAGGGAAAGAGAGGAGAGTGCTTATCAGCATGGAGGTGCTAGAGAAGAGAGCCAGCTGTCACTCTTGCATGGGATGGCGGTGTGAGGATAATTTGAGTGGTAACTTCCTAGATAGAAGACAAAATATGTAGATGAGGTCACCTTCCAGTAAAGAAAGGACCAACTTAGATGACTCAAAATATCTATTCAGTAAGTGAGAGACAAAGACAAAGGATGTCTTGGGGACCTCCTCTTGCCTGTATAACCCAAAAAAAAAAAAAAAAAA